>SJYC01136418.1:0-83933 GCA_006408675.1 Madoqua kirkii
AAAATATCTGCTTTTTGAGTCATTTATTTATAGTCTTGTTGCTTTTATTGAATCCTTTGAATCTAGGCCACACAATAGTTTTGTAGAGAAATCAGTTTGCATTTCATGAGAAAAATGCTTTGTTAAAACCTATTCAAATGTGTTTTCAGAAATTAAATACTTGAAAAGTAAAAATAGTTTTTTTTTTCCTAAAAATGTAATTGATGCCAGAAGCCAATCTGCAAAGGATCCAGAAAAGTTTAGACTGTTGGTAAATATTCCTGTGACATTTAGATTAATCAATTATCAGAAAGAGGAAGGTAACACTGAAACAGTACTTAGGTAGGAGGAAAAAAGGAAGAACAGCAGCTAGTTTCTAAAAAACATCTAATAAGAAAAAAAAGTATCAAAAAGTCAAAGACACAGAAAAAGCAGAAAGTCAAGAAACTTAAACCAAAATGAATCTTTTCTGTAATTGTTATACATCAAAAATGCTTAAAAGTTTCTCTCATTAAAGTCAAGAAAAAAAGTTTTTAAAAATCTTTAATGGAAAAAAACTGTGAATAAATAGTTCATTATTCAGATATGCTAACTGGAATGTTTGAAGCTTCATCTAAGCCAAAAATGATACACAGGAAGCTAAATTTATTCAGTCCTTGTGGGAAAACACATCTAGACTAACCAGTATTTACAGAATGTAACCATTAGTGGAACAGGTACTTTACTGTATCTTAGTTCCTTTATTTCTTTGTATCAAACTCCAACTTGGGTTTTATCTTTTTAAAATATAGTAAATTAGTATAAATATAATTATTTAAAATAACTATAATTGCTTAAATATAGTTTAACTAAACTGAAGTCATTTTGACAAAATACTATTTTAAAGACCATCAGCCACAACTAAAAAGTCATGCTACAATTTTGACTCAACTGATTATGCATGCTTAAAAAGTCTGTCTGTTAGAACTGAATACTTAACCTGGCAGAATCAGCCACACCATGTTACTTTGCTACATTGCCAGCTCAGGAGGAAATAAATACAACATTGTGTTGTTGGATTGTTAGTCATGACTTTTTGAATCAAAGAAGAAATGGCAGATATTTTAAAATTCCATAAATTACTTGCTCCAGTGGGCCTTATTTGTGATCTATCTTCATAAAAACAACAATAGCAAAATCAACTTCTTAAGGAATATGTGTGTGTCTACATCTGCTGAAAGATTCATCCTAGACAGAGAGGAATATAACCAACTCCAGGTTTCCAATCAGGAAACTGAAGAAGTTTCAAGTAGGTACCATGAGATGCTAATTTGGTAGCCACACAAGTAGAAACTCTAGTGATCATATTCTCTTAGACATATGTCACATGATGCCAACTTGGCGCTGCCCATACTGTTATGCTTATGTACTTGATCTGAAATGGGCTGATTTTACTGGACCGCGTTTCTTCGTAGATGCCGAATTCCCAACAAAGTGAAGAACCCTTCTTTTACCATTGAAGTTATCATCATTCTGTTTATCATAATGAAGTCAATGGGAGCTCTGCACACACAAGGTATGAAGCAGCCAGCAAAATCAAGCCCTGAATGCTAGAAATCTGGAGAGAGGCCAAGGATGAACTGGCATGGAAACAGCATTGCCATCTTGCCTTTACAGCTGGTCTTTGAAAACGAAACGGGAGAATATCAGAAAATGCGCTGCAGAAATGGTACCTCTGCATGGCATTCAGGCTCTGGGCAAGCAGATGACAGAAGCTGTGTTGTCCCCAATCTGCTGCTGGATCCAGGGGACCACTTTCATCAGTTCTTTATGAAATTAATTAATCAAATGAAAAATTGAAGTGAAGCAAAGCTATCTTTGGACTAAAAAAACTTATGTCTCATAAAAAAAAGTTCAATAATTCAAATGAAAACAGTGGCTGAAGAGATGATCTTAGCCACATTACATCATGATGTCCCCTCCACCTCACCCACACCCACCACAAACACTCATTTTCTGAAGGGCAAGATTGTCTCAAGGTCTTATCAGCACTAACTGTATTACCAAAGCACAGAGAATACAATCAGATCTCTCTCCTTCATAATGTAGATGTTGTCTTTTTAAAGCAAGCTTGATTATATTCTGAATAGGTCAGTCTGTGTGCCTGACATTTCTCCTCAGTTTCCTGTGACCTTTTAATAAGAATGACTTGGTTTTGCGCTGCACAAAATGGAACTGTCCCTTTTCAATCAGTGAATATGAGAAGCACGGTTTGAACAGATCACATTTTTCTGTACCAAGTTATTACTCATATGACAACAAAGTAAATGAAACTCTATCTTTCTTTAAAAACATGTGTCTTATTTGGCTTTAGTTTTTACCTTCTTCTGCTGCTCATTCACATACATTTGTAAATATTTAAACAAATGTGCAGTCACATTTGCTCAGGGAAAGTAACAAATTAATAAAGTCTCTGTTGAGCAAATCTGACTTTTATAATGTATGCTTAAACAGATGTCATCTTTGAATAGCACCGCAAAGAATTATTAACATGGTCCTTCCATGGTTAGAAAGAGACAATTATCAATAGTAATCCAATTTCTAAAATTTCAGGAATGTTCTTCTTTATTAAGTTCCAGTAACAGAAGATGCAACCAGACAAATCATCTGTGCCTAGATGAACATGAGACTGGTTGCCTCCCCAACTTGAAAGACCGTAACTGCAACACCCTGGGGGGCAGCCTCCTGATCTCCTAGAATACCGATCAGTCTGTGAAACCCACAGTAGGAACCCATTATATGCAATTTGGGGATGTGGAATCAGATTCTCTGCTGAATAAACATGTTATAAGACATGGCTCTAGGCTTTATTCACACAGCTGAACTGGATTTCCTGATGTAGAAGTTACTGGGGACAATGTAGAGGAAGATAAAGCAAATATGGTAACTAACCTGTGTGATGTGAGCAGGAACCGCCCACCATAAATGGGACCATCAAAGTGAGCAGCAAGGATGTATTCAATGCTCACAGTGGCAAGACACAGGGGAGGCACTGGGTTCTGTTCTTGAAGATTTTACAGGGATGATCCCGTTCCTTGTGGAGGCTGGAGGAGAAGCAGATGAACTGCAAGTAAAGATATTAATTAACTTATAATTGCAAATTGAGGTACATGATGTAAAGAACATCAAGAATGGGCTAGTAGGAAAAAATATCTAAATCAGGAGTTAGCACATTCTTTCTATTAAGAAAAAAGATAGTAAATACTTTGAGCTTTGCAGATGACATTTGATCTCTGCCACATATTTTTATAACCTTTTAAAAACATAAAAATTAATCTTTCTTTGTTTAAGGGTCTTACAGAAGCACAACAAAAGCCAACCAGCCCGTGGGCCATAGCTTGCCAACCTCCGATGGCAAAAGAGGACAGTGGCAGCTGGAGAAGAATTCTGTAGAAAGACTCAAGGAGGAAAACCAAGGTCAGGTTAGATGAAGTAACAGAGAGAGAGGCTGGGGAGGTGTGCTGGGCCCCGCGGTCAGAGTGAGAAGTTTAAAGTTTATTGTAAAGGCAGGAGGAAGCCACCAAAGAATTCTGAGCAGGGGAGATGACACGATCCAATTTACATTTTTAAAGAGCCCTTTGCTCCCATGCAGAAACTCAGCATCAGTTTTGTGGCAGGGTGGTCCTCCAGAGCCTGTAGAGAAGAAAAAGGGCAGGAGGGAGGGAACAAGTGGGGAGAATGGGGCAGTGGGGCTGAGAAGATGGACAGGTGAGCTAACATTCCTTGGTCCCCGCCCCTCCCCCACTTAGGGGGCTGGAGGGCCCCTTGCACAGAGGTGGAAAGCGTGTCTCATCTGGCTGCTTCTAAGGCTCTGCTGGTTGAGCTACCGCTCTAGGATGTCATTTTTTTCAACTTCCAAGAACTCGATTTTGAATGAAAAAATATTCATTTTTTCATTATTTTTTTGTCTGGTTATTTTAATGTGGTTGGTCCAATCAACCTTATTTTGAAAAGCAGGAATATGTCTGTTTAGGGGAAACCGGCATGAGTATGTCAGTCCAAATGAAGGAGAATGAAAGATTTAGGAGCTAACTGGTTGCCTTCTTTGCCCCATCCTTTCCTCTCTTCTATAAAGGAGCATAAACTTGATTAGACCTGCCTGGACAGAGGAAGCAGAAATGAAGTATCTGCTGTGTCCAGGATGTGACTCACCATTTCCACCCTCTTGCTCCCGCTTTGCCTGGAGAACTTCTTAGCACACTTCTGCCAAAGTCACCCCTCCTATAACACTGAGCTCAGGACTCACCTTTCCATGAAGCCTCCCCAGAAGACAAGAAGGACTCACCTGCTTTAACCCGTGACAACAGACATGCATGCCTGCATTTTGAACTTCGGTCACGGATTTAGCCTTTCTTCCTGGCTTCAGGTTCATGTTCTTCCTTTCCTGTCCCTACTTTCAGCCAGGAGCACTCACATATCTTAGCATGATGCTCATTCTACATAGTCCCCCTGAAAGGACTGCCTGGTTTGATACTAAGGAAAGTATCAGGTATGGGATCAGCCTTGTGAACAGACTTCCTAAGCTGATTGGTCTTCCCTGGCTCAGTGGTAATGAATCTGCGTACCAATGTAGAAGACACAGGTTCGATCCCCGAGTCAGGAAAATCTCCTGGAGGAGGAAATGGCATCCCACTCCAGTATTCTTGCCTGGAAAATCCCATGCATAGAGGAACCTGGCAGGCTACAGTTCATGGGGTCGGAAAAGGATCAAACACGGTTTAGCGACTCAACAATAAACAGCAACAACTAAGTTGATAATGACTCAAATATTACAAAGGGAGAGTCTTTCCGATTATGGCTCCTACTCACCTCTCCAGCGCTTAGGAGAATCCCACCACTTCATTAGTCTAAATCAACAGTGTTCAAACTATCTCATATAGAATACTATTCTCCTTAAAGGGCTCTAGAAAAAGAAACAGTGAGATGTGGTCAAACACATCTGACGCACTCTGCACACGAACTTTCCCCCTTGGAAATTCATAAAGCAGGCTAGCACATTAAAGACTAGGACCCTGTTGAACTTCATTTCACCAATGTTTTCCACAACTCTTTACTTATCGGCAACATGCCAGTTCCTCAAAACAGTGTGGCACATGCAGAAATCAGGCTGCCCTCAGCAGGCCTGGGATGGTGTTATGACCCCATCCAAGCTCCTCTGTCCATGGGATTTCCCAGGCAAGAATACTGGAGTAGGTTGCTGTTTCCTCCTCTAGGGGATCTTCCCAACCTAGAGACTGAACCGAGTTCTCTCACATAGAAGGTAGATCCTTTACTGTCTGAGCCACCAGAGAAGGCCCCAACTGGGTGTTGTGCCTCAAGTCAAATAGTTCTTTGAATTTTGAGTTGGACTGAGAGGAGGAAAACAGTGTATCCTGCCCTAGACCGTTTCCTGGGAAGGGCAAGCAGGGTCAGATGGTGATGTGTGGCCCTATATGTAGAGAGTTAACACCAACTCCACAGAAGGACGTCTGGTCATCCGAGAGGAAGCAAATGGCCATGTCTGCGTGAGCCCCAGTCCTAAACTGAAAGGTATTGTTGAAAAGAGTGATTGGACTGCAGATCAAAACAATTAACCCTCTTGGATTTAAAATATACACACCATTAAATATAAAACAGATAATAAGGACTTACTTATAGCACAGGAGATATACTCAATATCTTTTAATTTCATATAGATAAACGGTCTGAAAAATAATATATAATATAAAACAATAAATATGCATAGAAAATGTTTTATATATGTATATATATGGAATATCACTTTGCTGTACATCTGAAACTAACACAACACTTTAAACCAACTATATTTCAATTAAAAAATAAAAAGCCTAGTTCATGGCAGGGGGCGGTATCTTAGAGTGGAAAGCACAGGATTTTTGGCTGAAACAGAACTGGATTAAAATCCAGCTATACAACACGTCCTTTAAGTCTTGTTTTTGTGTGTGTGACATAAGATGAATAATATTAACGTAGGATTTATAAAATTATAAAATGAATTAATTTTCGTAAAATAACTAATATACTATTTAACAAGTAGGAGAAACTACATAATAATCTCTGACAGAAAGTTTAGGAAGTGTCTTCATGGATATCCCTAAATTTAGCCAAATATCACTTTTCATCTCAGACTAAATTTTCTCCTGGTGAAAATTTAAATGAAGTATTGATTTCCCTTCATGTCCTTATCTAAAGGTACATTTATCCCAAACATCTAATTTTGTAACAGCAGAAAAATACCTAACTGTATGTAAATCTTTAAAATTAATGACAATTTCTGTGGAACTTAAAGATGAACCCCTGGCCTAAAGACACATAGATAGTTATTGGCTTACTTTCAAAGTATCTGTGCATCTCTTAAATATAAGGCTTTTAAATTAGACATAGCTCCTATTTCATTTAGCTTTGTTTCTGTATATTTATTTCATCAGTAGGAAAGAGATGACACTTTTTATATAAAGTTAGACCTAAGATAGAAAGTGACTCAGTTTGGGCAGTGAAGAGATGAAGTGCCTGGTGGATAGGCATCAGAATTCTGCAGCTGCCCAAAATACTCTTAAAAATCAGCTGTGCTTACAGTCTCTAATTCTGACGGTGAAATGTTTTTGGCCCAGATAACATAGTATTTGCTACACAAAAGCAAATCAAAACACATCTCCCATGTAAACGCCACTAAGGAAGGCATAGTATATGGAGGTGTTTTGTTCATATGTCTAGCTACAGGCATTTTAAGTTGAAAAGAATCTCATTATCTCAGGCCTACCATATGTACATGTGTATATAAGTAAAAGGAAAACAAACTTGAAATACAGCTTCTGCTGGTAGGAACACAAGGGCCAATCTCAGCCCTTTAACCGGAGTATTGCATATTAACTTTAATATCAGATACACATATTCCAAACACAGACCCTCATGCCAAGAGATGTGTGTGTGTATACGTGTGCGTGTGTGCTCACTCAGTCCTGTCCAACTCTTTGCCACTCCATGGACTGTAGACCACCAGGTTCCTCTGTCCGTGGAATTTTCCAGACAAGAATACTGGAGTGGAGATACCTTAAATGATTATACTTAAAAATAATTAATAATTAAGCAAAGAAATCTCAAAACAGAGTTTCAAAACTTGTAGTTTAATTTAAATGTTTGTATTTAACAAATTAACATTTTAACATAAAAATGCAATGCAGTATAAATATGCTTTCCACAGGATAGTCATAATATTCATTAAGAATCTATCATAGGACTTCACTGATAACTCAGTTGGTAAAGGATCTGCCTGCAGTGCAGGAGACCCTGGTTCGATTCCTGGGTCAGGAAGATCCTCTGGAGAAGGGATAGGCTACCCATGACAGTATTCTTGGACTTCCCTGTGGCTCGGCTGGTAAAGCATTGGCCTGCAATGTGGGAGACCTGAGTTCAATCCCTGGGTTGGGAAGATCCCCTGGAAAGAAAAGTTAAGAATCTATTATAACTTACAAACAGTGTGGTCTAGTAGTGAGAGAGGAAAAGAGCTCCATGGTTAGCACTTTTTTCATTTCTGTCATAGCTTCTCTGCAGTAATGTGTTTAACATAACTTGGAAATAATATTAAACACATAAACTTAAGACCTTAGTGAATATGAAGGCCAGGTGAATGTCCCTTATAGTGACCTATAGGCCAGGCTTTCAGCAAAACTGTTTTGTGTATTTATCATGACCTAAAAAAGAGACATAATTATGCACTTCAAATTTCACAGTTGGAATTAATATTAGATATTATCTAATTCAATGTAATTTAATGACAGATGGGAAAACTAAGGCTCAGAAAGACTAAATGACTAAATGTAAACACAGAGCTAATGAGTCTAATAAGACCAAAATCTATATTCTTTGAGCATATTTCCAAAATATTTTTCATATATCTAATTTTAAAACACAAACTGAGAACCTGGAACTATTTCAGCATTATAAAGGAAATGAAAAAAAGAATCTCAATTTGATAATTTAATAAAATTACAAAAGAAATTGATAATATTTAAATATAGAATAAGCTACACACATTTAATCATGAAGAACTATTTATGTGTTATTCTAATCAAAGAAACTAAATAAATAAATGTAATACAGTGAGAGAAAAAGATATATCAAAACTTTCTAGTAGAGGCACAAAAGTAGTACCAAAAAATGGTATAACAATATTCAACCTTGGGAGAGGGCCTGGACATATATTAAGGCAATGAAAAAGAAATTTACTTTGCATTTTATTATTTCTGTTCTCTTTGGATTTTATAAACATGTGCTTTTCTTAATTTTATTTCATCAAAAATAGCAAGCTATATTATCATATAAGAAACTGGCATGTGTGTGTGCTCAGTCATGTCTGACTCTTCAACTCCATGGGCTGTAGCCCACCAGGCTCCTCTGTCCTTGGGATTTCCCAGGCAGGAATACTGGAGTGGCTTGCCAATTCCTCCTCCAGGAGATTTTCCTGACTCGGGGACTGAACCTGCGACTTCCGCGTTGGCAGGCAGATTCTTTACCACTGAGCCACCAGAGAAGCTACCTACCAAGGAAGTCAACCGGAAGTGTGAGCATAGTGTTCAGAGAAGTAGTCCTGGCGGCACAGGTGAATTTGACACTTAGAGCCATGAGACTTGATGAGTTCACACAAGGAGCTGAGAGTGAGCCCAGATGTGTCCTGATGTGCAAATGCTGTAAAGATGAAGAAGCAAATACTAAAGAGATTGGGAAGAAAAAGATAGAAGTGTGGGAGGAGACCAGAGAGTGGTGTCCTAGGATTCAAATGAGAACAGTTTCAAGAAGGAAGTAATTAACAGATGTGCCAAACCCTGCCTGAGAACCAGCCACTGGATTTAGAACCAGGACTTCATTTGTGACCCAAACGACAGCAGTTCAGGCTGCAGTGTAATGATGCCGAGATTGGGCTCCAGAGAGGATGGGAGGAAAGAATTTAGAAACAGAAAGAACAACTCTTTTGAGGACATTTTCTGTAAAGAAAGCAGAAAAAAAAAAGTCAGTAGATAAAAAGGGGATATGAAATAAAGGAAGAATTGGAAATAAATCAAAGTTTTTACCTTTGATAGAATGATGACCAACCTAGATAGTATATTCAAAAGCAGAGACATTACTTTGCTGACTAAGGTCCGTCGTCTAGCCAAGGCTATGATTTTTCCTGTGGTCATGTATGGATGTGAGAGTTGGACTGTGAAGAAGGCTGAGCTCCAAAGAATTGATGCTTTTGAACTGTGGTGTTGGAGAAGACTCTTGAGAGTCCCTTGGCCTGCAAGGAGATCCAACCAGTCCATCCTAAAGGAGATCAGCCCTGGGATTTCTTTGGAAGGAATGATGCTAAAGCTGAAACTCCAATACTTTGGCCACCTCCTGCGAAGAGTTGACTCACTGGAAAAGACTCTGATGCTGGGATTGGGGGCAGACGGAGAAGGGGACGACAGAGGATGAGATGGCTGCATGGCATCACAGACTCAACGAATGTTGAGTCCGAGTGAACTCCGAGAGATGGTGATGAACAGGGAGGCCTGGCGTGCTGCAATTCATGGGGTCACAAAGAGTCGGACACAACTGAGCAACTGAACTGAACTGAACTGAGAATCATGACAAGAGTGTTTTTTTTTTAACCCTTATTTGTTTTTGTCTATATTTTCCAAGTCCCTAGAATGAGTATATGGTGCTTTTATAACGAGAAAACAAATGAAATATTTAAAAGAAGAAAAATATGTAAGTAATTTCTCCTCTCTCTTATGCATCATACTCCCCCCCACCCCCTACATAGAGATAGTATCTGTTAACAAGATAGAGAATCATTGAAATACAAGATTTTTTTTTTTTTAATATCCCAGGCGGCTCCAGCAAGAGACAAGCTATAGAGCTTCTACAACTGCATTAAAATTCAGGTGCCTTGGCTCAGCCTCCTGTGCCCCAGGCTATTATCAAAGGTGTGACTGCCACCCAAGAAGCACTTTCAGAGACTGGGAAGCCTTTCATGCTCGTTTCCATCTGTTTGTTACTGTTCAGATTGTTTATGATCATTTTGGATTAGAAATTGGCTTTAACACCAAGTAACCCTGAATACTCATTGGAAAGACTGATGCTGAGGCTGAAGCTCCAATACTTTGGCCACCTGATGTGAAGAGCTGAATTCACTGGAAAAGATCCTGATGCTGGGAAAGATTGAAGGCAGGAGGAGAAGGGGGCAATAGAGGATGAGATGGTTGGATAGCATCACCAACTCAATGGAAATGAATTTGAGCAAACTCCAGGAGATAATAAAGACAGAGAAGCCTGGCATACTGCAGGCCATAGAGTTGCAAAGAGTCAGACATGACTTTGTGACTGAACAACAACAGTTTTGCTTCTTTTTCCATGTGTTAAGAAGCTATGGAGGTGGGAGGGAGGTTCAAGAGGAAGGGGACGCATGTATACCTATGGCTGATTCATGCTGATGTATAGCAGAACCCAGTGCTACACTGTAAAGCAATTATCCTCCAACTAAAAATAAATTAATTTAAATAAATAAAAAGGAAGCTACAGAAGTAAAGAAAACAATCCCATTTGCAGTTGCATCAAAAGGAATGAAATACCTAAGAACAAATTTAACCAAGGAGGTGAAAAACAAGAACACTGAAAACTTCAAAGATATTAATGACAGAAATTGAAGAAGACACAAATAGATGGAACGATATTTCATGTTCATGGGTCTGGGAAGATCCAACATGCCGCAGAGCAACTAAGCCTAAGAGCCACAACTACTGAAGGCCATCAGCCCTAGATAGAGCCTGTAGTTACTCAACAAGAGAAGCCATCGCAATGAGAACCCAGGGCACCACAACTAGAGAGTACCCCCTGCTCGCTTCAACCAGAGGAAAGCCCACTCAGCAACGAAGGCCCAGCACAGCGTAAATGAATAAGTAAAACTATTTTAAAAAATAAAAAAAGGAAACATTTGATAATTCAGAAATACATACGACATATCACCAAAGTTGGATAAAGAAGAAAGAGAAAGAAACAAAACCAATGCATGCTGCTGTTAATTTACAGTTCTTATAACAAAAACTAGGATAGGTGGACTAAAAATGTCGCATTCTTAAGTAAATTATTGAATTACTCCCATTTTTACTTCTCTGTGTTTTTCATTTTGCTCTTGTTTAGTACAGATTATTAAAAACTGCGAGCTTTGCTACTGCGTGACCACTAGTAGTGAAGCCAACTAAGATGCTCTCTCCATTTCTACTTTTTTCATTTGTCCTCAAAAATCTATACCCTGTCTGCTCAGATGAAGCCATCTGGTTGTGCTTACTGCGGGGGGCGCTCTGCAGAAAGAGTAGAGGCAGTGGAACTTCCCTCAGCAAAGCCGAGGGGTCCCATGGAGAGGTGAGCCTGCTGTCCGCCAACCCAGCCCCCCGGCCAGCAAGAGACAATCAGGCGCGACAGGGGTCCCGTCGAAGCAGTTCCGCTTTATTGTTACAAACTCCCGGCTTATATAGACAAACTATACACTGTCTACATGCACAGAAATCAAGAGAGCCCGTCACAGACTTTAACAGACAACATAGACCCTGCCCCCATCTCTTCCACCAGGCGCCATCTTAGGTTTTCGACCACAAAGCTAGCCCCTTTGTTTTTAAGGTTTCCCATTTAAAGCCCCACACTTACGACTGTTGATTGCCATGTTTATTATTACCATTAATATTTGTGAATCTGTGAATTTATGTCCACTGTTTTACATCACCCAAGGTAAGCTATTTCTGACCATGCAGCTCCTTCTGAAGTTGCTCTGAGTCACATTCACAACTTCTCCAACTCTCAGCTTCCATGGAAGGTCCTGTCTACACGGTGTCATCTGTGAAATGCCAAAAGAACTATCTAATCAATTCATGTAAGTTGTTATTATTAATTATTTTCCCTATAGACTTGCACATTGTCTAAAATTCTTACCACTGTGTATTTTTATAAGGTCTGTCCTTTGAAACGTTCTCTCATGACTTCACCTGTTTAGTGTTAATTAGCACAACCTAGGACAAGTAGGATTCAAGTAAAGGATGAATAAATTCTGATGGAGATACAGAAAGGAAAGCAAAAGAAGCACACCAACTCTAAGAATACAGCTCATAGTTGGTCAACATACATCCTGAACTTGCTATGGACTGGGTATTCTTAGGCAATGGGAATCATGTGCTGAAAAAAAGGAAGTAGTTTCTGATCTCATGATACTGCTGAAAATAATTGGAAAGTCACCAGGGGAAGGTTCAGAGAGAAATGAAGGCAACTTGCTCTTCTTCTAAGCAATTTCCTGAAAATCTCTAATCAAGTTTTCCAGAAACCTTGATCTGTTTAAGACAACAGTGAAAACTTTCCATCTATTGGTTGCCTAAGAATGACATTGCTGTGTGCTTAGTCACTCAGTCATGTCCAGCTCTTGGCAAACCCCGAAGACTGTAGCCTACCAGGCTGCTCTGTCCATGGGGTTTTTCAGGCAAGAACACTGGAGTGGGCTGCCATTTCCTTCTTCAGGGAATCTTCCCGACCCAGGGATCGAACCGGGATCTCCTATGTTTCCTTCATTGGCAGCCAGATTCTTTACCACTGAGTCATCTGGGAAGCTCTCAACAATGACATTGTCCCTCCTAGTATATAGAAAAACTCATTCCTACTCCTGAAATATTGTTTTCATTAATGTACTATTTGTATTAGTACAATAACATGGACTATAATGCAATAATGCATCATGTAGAGAAACAAAATCTTGACTGTATCTCTCCCATGGAGGAATAATGGCATTCCATTGATTGCGCCTGGAAAGAATCAAGTACTCCGTGTTCTAAACGGTTTTGAGCTTATATAGTAATTTACAGGAAACTAATGTTGTGTACTCAGGTTAGAGCAGAGAGCTAATTCTGTAATACTGAAGTGTTTTTTAAGATATCAGCAAGGTTGACTCATTTTAAGATAAACCACAAGCCAGTAGAGTTAATGTTGCTTAGAAGGAAATGATTTCCAGCATCACATTAAAGCTGCTGCTACTGAGATCAATTTAAGAAATTTTGAAAAAGCAAGTACTACTTGCCAGTTCTTCAGCTCATTTTCCTTAGTTTTAAATCCTGACTAAGTACTTGAAGGAAAAGACATCACTAGACGGAGGTCATAGAATTGGGAGCTGGAGAGTGGATTGACAGACTGCCCTCACTCTCACTTTTGCCTTTGCATCATTTTCCTTGTTATGGCTGATCAAAAAGTGCAAGTGGCTGCTGTCACAGAGGGGCCCTCTGTCTCTGGCCTGAGAATCTTGATTTCTCCCTTCTTTATCTGAAGTCATTCTGATCTTAACCAAAGAAAAACAGAAGCAAGAAGAAAGAGACAAGAAAGACTACATTAAACAAAAGCACCCAAGGCCACATTGCCCCACCAAAAGTAAACACACACACAAGAAATTAAATGTATGGAGACTTCTTTTTAAATCATGTCATTTCAAGTCGGGAGAAATAGGACACATTATTTTAAATATTTTTAAGTTATAAGTCAAAAACTTCAAGTAAGTCAACTTTGAGGTTTGCCTCCTGCCGATGATTCTAGCCTGGAAAATACAAATTGGTTTGTGTCATAATTGCCTTCTTGTTATCGTTTAGTTGCTAATTTGTGTCCAACTCTTTGAGACCCCGTGGATGGTAGTCTTCCAGGTTCCTGCGTCCATAGGATTTTCCAGGCAAGAATACTGGAGTAGGTTGCCATTTCCTTCTCCAGGGATCTTCTTGGCCCAGGGTCAAACTCAAGTCTCCTGCATTGGTGATTACTTACCATTGAGCCACCAGGGAGATGAATTGCCTTCCTATAATGGAGTAATTCCTTACAGTACTGATGTCAGGCAGGTTCCCAGTTACCTAGAGGACTCTTTGCCGTTTTTTTTTTGTTTTTTTTTTTTTTTCCTTTTGACGGATCAATGACTGTTTTACTAAACAGTTTCAGCCGGCATCTGGTCAGGTTACATTTGACACAAGAACCTAATTTTAACAAAGCCTAATTTCAACAAAGTGTGAGTCTGAAGGTTTGCTGAGTCTCCATTCATGCATTTACTCCCCCTGTGTTTTTCACCATCTTTTAAGACTCACCTCCTATTTAATTTCTTGGGCAGTCCTCCCTTCACTTGACTCCTGAACCCTTGAGCACTTTGTGATATGTACGTGGTACCTATCATGGTCTACACTGGTAGTTCTTAGTGCTTTTGTCTCCCCAACTTTACTGACATCTCTTTAAGGATAGAGTACCTCACATCCGTGTCATCCATAATCTGCACCACGATTCCTTGCATGATCATCATTACCTTTCTAATAATGAAATAATGCAAAGTGCTTTCATGAGTAAGATCAACTCACCCTGGGAACAATCCTACAAGGAAACTGATAGGAAAGTTAAGCAATTCACTCAGCGTTAAATATTAGTAAATAACAGTTATCAGCTCATGTTTTCAACTGTTAACCTCCAATTAGCAATTAGCACACATGTTTGGATGGCACTCTGGAGAAAAGGCAGCTGGTGACTGGGAGTTACTGGCTGAGACCGATGGAAATCCACATATTGGGTTGACCAAAGAGTTTGTTGGAAGTTTTTTGTACCACATCCTGGAAAAACCCAAAAGAACTTTTTGGCCAACCCATTATCAGTACACCTGTGACCCACTGGTGGCATATCAGCACATCATGGCCTCTGTATCAGTTCTCAAGAGTTCAGGCATAATAAGTAACAATAGAAATTGTAAAGTGAGTACTTGTGCTTAGTTGCTCAGTCTTGTCTGACTCTTTGTGACCGCATGGACTGTAGCCTGCCAGGCTCCTCTGTCTATGGGGATTCTCCAGGTAAGAATAGTGGAGTGGGTTGCCATGCTCTCCTCCAGGGGATCTTCCCAACCCAGGGATCGAACGCAGGTTTCCCACACTGCAGGCAGATCTCTTTAAAATCTGAGCCATGAGGGAAGCCCAGTGTGAGTACTGACATTACATTTATAAACCTACTAGAAGGTGGGAATGGCAGAAAGTCAGCAAATTGAGCCTGGAAAAGAGAAGATGTCACCACTGAGACAGTGACGATGCACATGGAAATGGACCGAAACTGAATCAGGATTATATCACCCAACGGATATAAAGAATGTGCTCTCTAGAAGGCAAGGGGGTTTGGAGCAAGTCAAAGGGAAAAGAGATCAACAGCGTGGCCAGTGTTGACTATAGCCAAGTGGACGCAGACATTTCTGGAAACAAGATGTAAAATCGGTTTTAAAAGGATCATCAAGACAGATGATGAAGATGCCCTAGATGGTTATTGGAAATGAGATAGAAAAGTTAAAGTCATTGAGATTTTAATTTAAAAAAAGAAGTCCTTACTTACATGTGGGAAGTAAATCATAGATTCCAATGAATAAATGATTAGATTCTCACCTTTTGTGTGAAAATATTCTCCAAATGTCTCCAAGGGTGGTGACAGCTCAGTCTGCCTGGCAACAACCAAAATTTACCCGTCTATTTACAGCTTCCCTGTTCTGTTTTGATGCAAATATGTTTGTTTCCTACTGAAGAAAAGCTGCATTTTCTTTCCAATGATAAAGAGTCTTAGTTTATGGCAATCTGTGAAATGCATTAGGTGAAATGAGATTTTTTTTTCCTGCTTTTTCTCGCCTTTTATGAAAAAATTCAATAGCTTCACATTATACGTGAACATTTTCTCACAACTTTCCTATTTAGACGCTATTATAAAATAGTCAAATGGAAAGTAAATGTTCTCTTTATTTTACAAACCACTTACAGGAAGGCAAAAATGTACAGATAACAGATTTGAGAACGTGTGAGAAGAAATGCAGGGGATGCCAAGAACTGAAGCAGCACTAGTATGAAGAGTCGCATCAAGATATGCATTATTGCATTTAATTCCATTTAAAATGTCTCTAAGTTTACCTGTCTTTAGACGATCTTTATCTAGAGAAGTCACCTTAGTTCTTATATCTGTTGTCATCAGCAGAAAAAAAAATATTGGCAGTATTTGACAACTCTGAAAGAAAAGAATTAAGTTTGCATTAAAGAATGCAAGTTTTGTGGGGTGAAAGGTTTGGGATATTACTAGAGAGGTATCTCAAGATGAAACCCAGCCCCAAATGGAGTGTACTATTGACAGAAACTGTGATAATGTCAAAGGTATGCTGTAGATTTCACGAAGATTGACTCTTGACTACTCAGTTCCATGGCCACCCTGCCTGATGAAATTTTATCAAAAGTTCACTCATTGTGTAATGAGGTGAAATTTAAAATACTGTACACATCAATATCCATCCTGTGTTTTGCATAAAAATTATCTACAATTGTAGTCATAAATGCCCAATGATGTGGAATTGTTACCCTATAGTATATCCATACAACACAATACAATGGCTAATAAAAATACATCACATTGCTGAATAAAATCTGATAATGTGAAAATGTTCACATTATATTCTTAAGTAGAAAAAAAGAGTAGCTTCAAAACCAGAATCGTTGACTTGATTCCAATTGATAAATAAAATATATGTGTGTGCCTATAACAGACAAAGATATTGAGCAGCAAAAAAATAAATCATAAAATAGTGGTTCTCCAAACTTGTGAAATGTGAGATGATTTTTTATTAGAGTTTTCATGTTTCTCATTGTTTTCCAAATGACCTGCAGTAAATGTTTATTAATCATTCTTAATACTGAATCCAAATGGTACAATATTTAATCTGAGTTTTTAAAAACGTTTTGTGAGCTCAAGCCTGGAGCTTAAAGAAGTTTGGAAGCTGAGAGCCAGAAGTGCGGTAGTTGAAGGCACAGCACAGACGAGATGGATTGCCTGGGGAACCCATATTTCAAAAACTCTCCTATTAAATTACTGCATCCAATATCCTGGGTAAGCCCCCATTAAAAATTGAATAAGGACAGCAAAGAAATGAATAATACAGTAAATGTTCAACAATTAGATATATGTCCAACTCTGTACACCCCTAATAGCAATTACATCTCCTTGAAAGACACTAATTTAGTAAAAAAGGCATCAGGCTTCAGCGTCTAGCACACCCAGCTCTGAGCTCTAGCACTACACTGTACTAAGATGTGATCTGTGCAGCGCACTTAACTTTCAGTCTATTTTTCCATCGCAAAAAATGTGTAGATAATCATTCTTACCTCGCTGGATTGTTATGGGGATTAAATGACATAAATATTGGAAGGATTTTTTTTATGGTGGTGGTGGTTTAGTCGCTAAGTCATATATGACTCTTGAGACCCCATGGACTGTAGCCAGACAGGCTTCTCTGTACATGATATTTCCCAGGCAAGAATACTGGAATGGGTTGCCATTTCCTTCTCCAGGGCATATTCCTAACCCAGGGATGGAACCCAGGTCTTCTGCATTGCAGGCAAATTCTTTACCCACTGAGCCACCAGGGAAGACCTTTTTCTATGGTAAGTACTTCAAAATCAGTAACAACCTCCTCCCCCACTTTCCTAACTGTCAAGTGTCCACAGATAATACACAAACACTGATACTGTATTATGCCAAAAAAGGGAGAGTAAATAGCTTCAAAATACTCAAAAGTTATATGGATAATTGTCTCAAAATCCAACATGATAAAATCAAATATTTCACGCATCATAAAATACAAAAATTCATAAAGACATATTTCCCACAGTAGCAATTATTCAAAGAAAAATGCAAGATCACTTTATAGAATATTTCAGATGAAAACACTACAAATCTGATCACAAGAGATACAGGTGGAAGAAGTTTGAGGACTTTATTTCTACATCAGTTCAGTTCAGTTCAGTCGCTCAGTCGTGTCCGACTCTTTGTGACCCCATGAATCGCAGCACGCCAGGCCTCCCTGTTCATCACCATCTCTCGGAGTTCACTCGGACTCACGTCCGTTGAGTCCGTGATGCCATTCAGCCATCTCATCCTCTGTCGTCCCCTTCTCCTCCTGCCCCCAACCCCTCCCAGCATCACAGTCTTTTCCAATGAGTCAGCTCTTCGCATGCGGTGGCCAAAGTACTGGAGTTTCAGCTTTAGCATCATTCCTTCCAAAGAAATCCCAGGGCTGATCTCCTTCAGAATGGACTGGTTGAATCTCCTTGCAGTCCAAGGGACTCTCATGGTTGAGTATAAATCCAATACTTTTTTTTTCTAAGTAAAAAAAGTGCTTCCTAGCTATGCTACCTCTCCTTTAACAAGTCAGTGTGTGTGTGGTGTTGGCCAGAGTAAGGGTTTTTTAAATTTAGATGTTTGAGTTGACCACTGAAGAATTGTAATATTTTCCAGCAATCTACAGTCGGGCTACATCATTATTTCTAGAAATGTTGATGCTTATAGTAGGATAAAATGATTTAGACAGTAGAAAAATAATGGGTGACAAATCCAGATAGTAATTTTGAAGGTCAATCAATAACAGAAAACTTAAATGGTGAATCTAATAGTGGAAGGAAGACAAATCTAAGTTAAAATAAGAATGCAAAAGAAGATAAGATTTTTTTTTTAAGATTTTTCTTGATGTGGACTACTTTTAAAGACTGTATTGAATTTGTTACAATATTGCTTCTGTTCTCTGTTTGGCTCTGTTCTGTGTTTTTGGCAATGAGGTGTGTGGGTTCTTAGCTCCCCAGCTAGGGATCGAACTTGGACTCCCCGCACTGGAAGATGAAGTCTTAACCACGACAGTCAGGGAAGTCCTAAGACTTTTTTAAAAGTATTATGATGTAATAGTAGCACTTAATTTTAATTACTCCTGCAAATGGCTTAAATTCTATAAAGTGTTACAAAGTGTAAAAGTTGACAAGTTAAGTTAAAATACCTATATGTTGCTGCTGCTGATGTTTTTGGCAATGAGGTGTGTGGGTTCTTAGCTCCCCAGCTAGGGATCGAACTTGGACTCCCCGCACTGGAAGATGAAGTCTTAACCACGACAGTCAGGGAAGTCCTAAGACTTTTTTAAAAGTATTATGATGTAATAGTAGCACTTAATTTTAATTACTCCTGCAAATGGCTTAAATTCTATAAAGTGTTACAAAGTGTAAAAGTTGACAAGTTAAGTTAAAATACCTATATGTTGCTGCTGCTGCTAAGTCACTTTAGTCGTGCCTGACTCTGTGTGACCCCATAGACAGCAGCCCACCAGGCTCCCCCGTTCCTGGGATTCTAGCTGAACTAAACTGTACCCTTTACCTGTTCAGTTCAATTTTAATAAAATAGAACCATCTCCATAGATAAGTGGACAAAGGCCTTGGTGGATTCTTCATTGCACCAAGAGTTAAGAAGGCATAGAGAAGGTTTCACTTCACCTCAACCCAAGAAGAGTGAGGTGCAGCTACATTGACACATGCGGAAACCAGAATCTACAGCCCACAGCAAGCCCGAGTCGTCCGTCGAGCTGAGCAGAGCATGTGTGGGGCTCCTGACCAGATAGCGGTGTCACCGTGAACAGCGCAACGCAGGCACACATGAAGACCGCATGTGCTAAGCATGACATGACATGACACTAAGCGCAAAGCAGACGACTGCTGTTGCCATGCGTCCACACGGGTCAGGCGCAGCGCTGGCCTGGGAGGAGAGAGTTGGTGAAAGACGCTTATGGAGTTCACCTTAGGAACAAAGTGACGATTCTAAACGCTCCAGGATTATTCAGCTCTCAGGTGAGCCTCTGTCACTGTGACACCCTGATCATCCACGTGACTAAGACAGGTACCACTGCAACCCCAAAGGCATCCTGTGAACCAGAGCAACCGGTGAAGACTTCCTCTCCCACCCAGTGGGAGGCACAGTGGTGCCCTCTTGGGGGTAGAGGGAGGAAGCAGAAAGGTGGGACGTGACATCAAATGCCTGGCTTGGTGAAGATAAACAGGCCTGGCGGGAGGTTTGGTTTGAATGGAAGGATACTGAGGCAGTGCCAGGCAGTGGGTGCTCTTAGAATTCCTCTTCACAGTCATGTGACATCATAGTGATGGGAGTTTCTGGATCTGTGCCTTCTGACAGGAAGGATGCCCTGATGGTGCTCCTTTTAGACTCTTCCTTGGTTCCCAAATGGTTGTCCCTGGAATGCTGGTTTCCGAATGGCTCCCTTCTCTGGGGAGCCCCCACCCCTCCCTAGGATGGCTCCGGTGCCCTTTCTCTTTCAGGGCCCACATTCACACTACAGGGGCTGAGTTGCCACTTCCTGGGGCAGCCCTCTGACTCCAGAGCCAGGCTTCTCCTTCCCGGAATACTGCGGGCACCCCACATGTGGGCCTGCACATTCCTCCTGTAACTGCCAGGATTCCGGACAGGACGGGGTCTTTGTGCACAGTGAGCTCACCAAGTGTTCAGTAGGTGGAATTCTCAAATCTTTCCCAGCATCAGGGTCTTTTCCAATGAGTCAGTTCTTCACATCAGGTGGCCACATTATTGGAGCTTCATCATCAGTCCTTCCAATGAATATTTAGGGTTAATTTCCTTTAGGATTGACTGGTTTGATTGTATTGTTCAAGGGACTCTCAAGAGTCTACTCCAGCCCCACAATTTGAAAGTATTAGCTCTTTGGTGCTCAGACTTCTCTATGGTCCAACTCTCACATCTGTACATAACTACTGGAAAGACCATAGCTTTGACAATATGGACCTTTGTCAGCAAAGTGATGTCTCTGCTTTTTAATATCCTAAGATTGTCATAGCTTTTCTTCCAAGGAGTAAGTTGTGATCTAGTTAAAATGAGGCCAATGGGGTGCGCTTTAATCCAGACACACATAACTTTGTCCTCATGAACAAAGGAACTCTGGACACACAGGTACCACAGAGGGAAGATGCTGTGAAGATGACGGCAGAGGTCAGGGTGATGCCTGTGCAGGTCAAGGAACCACGGAGGTGTCCGGAGCCAGGAGAGAGGATGGATTCTCCCTCATCGCTCTGAGAGGGACCAGCCTGCCCACACCTTGATTTCTGAATCTGACCTCCAGTCCATGAGACCATACGTGGTGTTGAACATGGTAGCCAGGCTGGATGCCCTACAGCCACGGGAATCTTCTCCAGACGCTCCCCTGCTCCAGCCCCAACAGAGGGTGGAGAGGCCAAGAGGGTGCCTGTGCTACAGGGGTCTAGGCATGCGGGGGCCAAGGTCAAGAGCTGCCCCCGGAGAGACCTGTGCCATGTCCCCCCACCCTCCTGAGGAGGAGGGATGGGCAGGCATGCTCTCTGCAGACAAGTGAAGGGCTCTGAGGGGGTCACCAGGAGTGTGACAGAGTCCTCCAGGGAGGCCCACCCCTTTCTGGGGCCACGACACTGGGCTTTACTGTGGCTGCCCTAACAAGCAGCCAGGAGCACATGGCTCAAACAGCACCAAGATGTCACCTCTCAGCTGCGGAGCTGGGATCAGGAGCGAGTCTCACCGGCCATGGTCACGGATGGACCGTCTGATCCAACCCAGGGCCTCAGGGCAGAATCTCTTCCTTATCTCCTTCAGCTTCTAGAGGCACCATATCCTCGGCCCGTGGCCTGGCATCTTGCTTTCCTCTCCCCGTGGCCTCCCTTTCAGTGGCCACATCTCCTGTCACCTCTCCCAAGTCCACTCCTGTGACTCAGAACCACCTCCCATTCCAAGGCCCTGAATTTATTCCCATCCACAAAGTTGCTGTGCTGTCCATGTAAGGGGATTTATCACAGGTCGTGGGGTCAGATGTGGGCATCTCGGGGGAACGTCCATGGACCTCACAAAGGGAGGGAGAGGGGACACACTTCTCAGAGAAGCATCTGGTTCCCATTCAGACTGGTAGGGGCTGGAAGAGTGGGGGTTACATATCAGTTGCTGAGCAGAAAATCTTTTTATCTAGAAGCATTCAGTTCAGGCAGTTAGTGACTTCCCTCAATCTACAGAGCACAACTGCACTCATCTCACACGCCAGTAAAGTAATGCTCAAAATTCTCCAAGCCAGGCTTCAACAGTATGTGAACCGTGAACTCCCAGATGTTCAATCTGGATTTAGAAAAGGCAGAGAAACAAGAGATCAAATTGCCAACATCCACTGGATCATCGAAAAGCAAGAGAGTTCCAGAAAACCATCTACTTCTTCTGTATTGACTATGCCAAAGACTTTGGCTGTGTGGATCACAACAAACTCTGGAAAATTCTTCAATAGGTGGGAATACCAGACCACCTGACCTGCCTTCTGAGAAATCTGTATTCAGGTCAAGAAGTGTTGGGGGCCAGCGAGCAACACTTAGAGCTGGACATGGAACAACAGACTGGTTCCAAACAGGGAAAGGAGTACGTCAAGGCTGTATATTGTCACCCTGCTTATTTAACTTACATGCAGAGTACATCATGAGAAACGCTGGACTGGAAGAAACACAAGCTGGAATCAAGATTGCCTGGAGAGATATCAATAACCTCAGATATGCAGGTGACACCACCCTCAAGGCAGAAGGTGAAGAAGAAGAGCCTCTTGATGAAAGTAAAAGAGGAGAGTAAAAAAGTTGGCTGGAGGCTCAATACTCAGAAAACTAAGGTCATAGCATCTTGTCCCATCACTTCATGACAAATAGATGGGGAGACAGTGTAAGCAGTGGCTGACTATTTTGGGGGGCTCCAGAATCACTGTGGATGGTGACTGCAGCCATGAAATTAAAAGATGCTTGCTCCTTAGAAGAAAAGTTATGACCAACCTAGACAACATATTAAAAAGCAGAGACATCACTTTGCCAACAAATGTTCGTCTAGTCAAAGCTATGGTTTTTCCAGTAGTCATGTATGGATGTGAGTGTTGGACTATAAAGAAAGTGCTGAAGAATTGATGCTTTTGAACTGTGGTGTTGAGGAAGACTCTTGAGGGCCCCTTGGACTGCAAGGAGTTCCAACCAGTCCATCCTAAAGGAAATCAATCCTGAATATTCATTGGAAGGGCTGATCTGAAGGTGAAACTCTAATACTTTGGCCACCTGATGTGAAAAACTGACTCCTTGAAGGCAGGAGGAGAAGGAGACAGCAGAGGATGAGATGGTTGGATGGTATCACTGACTCAATGGACATGAGTCTGAGTAAACTCCAGGAGTTGGCAATTGACAGATAGCCCTGGTGTGCTGCAGTCCATGGGGTTGCAGAGTCGAACACAACTGAGCAGCTGAACTGAACCGAACACAGAGCAGAGTGAGGACTGACCTCATAAGTTCAAGAGATCTTGTGGTCCCTATGGCTAAGCACTGGGAGCTCAACCCTCAGCTGAGAAATCACCTTTCAGTGCTCGGTCACCAGCATGGCCATCTGTAACCTGGCCTTCTCTGCAGAAGGACTTGGAGGATTTGGGGAACCACCCCCAGAGGAAACATTTTAGGGAAAGACACTAGAGGAGAGACATCATATGCTCGGTGAGCGTCACACTCTGATGTTTATTATTAGGCCCGTGATGCTGGAGGCCTCAGAACTTGGACCAGCCAGTGTGGCACCAAGGGGATGACTTGGGCAGGGACTGGGAGACACTGATGGGTGAGTCTCTCAGCCTAGCGGGTTAGGACCAGGTGGCCTTGCTGCAACACAGTCTAGTCGGGTCTGGGAGGTGTGAAGACGACAATGTCTAAGCCGCCTTGTGGGACGTCAGAGAGCCCATTGTTTCTGACCCAGCAGACGCAGCATGGGTTTTATAGGTCATGGGCTCAGAAGCAGGAAGGGACACTGCAGGGGACTGGTCTGCAGACCAGGGAAGGGCAGGAGGACTGGCAGAACCTGGAAGGCTGGCAGGAGGGGACCACATACACAATGTGCTTGTAGCACACGGGGACATAAGGACAGGCTTGCAGCTCAGAGGCACAGCAGGATGCCTGGCAGGGGCTGGGCACAGAGCAAGCATCCTGGCAGGGGCTGGGCGCACAGCAGGCTGGCTGGCACAGCAGAGCCACACGGGGAGGGGGCACTACAGGGGTTTTGGCAGCCCAGGGCAGGGCAACAGAGAGCAGGGCAGGCCAGCTGGCAGGAACTGGGCACACAGCAAGTCAGCTGGCAGCTCACAGGGCAGCTGGTGTGACACATGGTGGCGTGAGGCCAGAGGGGTTGGGACAGAGGACAGGGCTGGAGGCTCCCTCCCCAGGGTACATTTTATACCCAGGCTGTGGCGTCCTGACAATGAGGGACTGAGTGTCTTCCTCGTGGCTGCCTGTTGTTCTTCCTCCTTCTCCCCCCGAGGGTCTCTTCCTGGAGCCTCCAGCTGCTGTGACTCAGTTCAGGAAGCTCCCTCAGCTGGAGGCTGATGGTGACCCAGTGGCCCTGGGATTTCTGGAATTGGAGCCTGGGTTAGATGGGGAAGGGCCCTCAGGCCAGGCCTGGGCCCCCACATGGTGATTTTCAAGGTCTTCCCCCAATTTAACTACCCTGTCCTCTGTCCACACAAGCACAGTCATACTCACTGCACCTTATCCAGAAGGTTCTCCTTCGGGGTGGGCTCCTTACTGGGGGCTATGGCCACGTTATTGCCATAATCATAATAACCGGGTTCCAGTTCATGCCAGGGCTGAGCTAAGCATTTTACATGAACTGTCTCAGAACCAATCAGTTATCAACCCTGCTACCATTCAAGGGGCCGGCAACACAGATATCCAGTCAGGAAGACCTGGAAGGTCCTGTAATGCATGCAGGTTCCACCCCTGTGAGCGGAGAAGCACTGAAGCTCCTTGGTCTCACTCTGCAATCTATGGTCTTTACATTGTGCCCAAAGGAGTGGGACTTAGGGGCAGTGTATGATTCTTGGATCTGTAAATTGGAATTTTCCTAATCACATTTGGTGGATTTTATCCCTTATTTCTTAAAAATATTCTTAGGCTTCCCTGTCATTCTTTCTCCTTCTGGGATTGAAATTATTTGCACGTTAGCTTTTCTGATATGGTCTCAAAGTCCCTCTTCATTTTTCTTAACTCTTTGTCCCCCTTCCTCAAACTGGGACATGCCTTAGGACGACATGTCTTCAAGTTCACCGACTTTCTTCTTCCAGAACCCAGCTTGTGCTGTCTGGTCCTCAGGCTCTGTAATCTGAATCTGTCCCCCTACACTGGCTCCCTGGCACCCCACACTGTGGGGTTTCCCACTGCTCCTGAAACATGCCCATTTCTGCAGCAGATTCTTTACCTCCCCCCCCAACTTGCTCCTTCTGCCTGGAGCACCCACTACCCCTGACCCTTTACTGTACCCACTGCCAGCTCAGCATCATCAGAGTCCCACTGACCACCATTCAGCACCCACTTCTCTGCTGAGCCCACTTTCCGTTCTGGGTTTCAGCCCTCTCTGGAATGATTTCATGCATTGATTTTTCATTCACTCATTTATCCATTGACCTGAAGGGCTCGTGAGCCTGGATGTCTCTGTTGCCAGCACACAGAATAACCTGCTGCCTCAGCAAATCAGTTCTTGCATGATTACAATAAGGCAGAAGCTGACAAATTTTCTGTAAAGGGCAGATAGTAATCATCTCAGGCTTTGCAGCTACATGGTCTTGCTACAATGACTCAATATTATAGGGAAAAGTGGCCGTAGACACATTAAATACATGAGTGTGGCTATGCCCCAGAACACTTCATTCACACGCAGGCAGCAGGACAGACTTGCCCCACAGATTGCAGTTTGCAGACTCCTGTTTCAAAGTGCAAATAAAAGCTCAAAATACATCATGGCCTCAAAGTCTTCATCGATGGCATGAGATTAAAAAGGAATAAACGGATATAGTACTCTGAGCTGATTCTGAGGTGCCACGTGCACAGTGATGACCTGGAGAAACAATGTGAACCCATGGAAAGGCAAACTAGAACATCCTGTTTACAGAAGGAGGAACTGGCCTCAAAGGCAAACAAATTTATGGAGGAAAATAGCATAGGAAAGCGTGTCCCAGGGTAATAAGATGTTGGGGAATCACTGTAGCAGCAATCACAAGGAAGTCAACAGTTGTGCTTTTTGTTGCTGGGACGCCCACAGCCTGGGTATAAAAGCTGCCAAGAGAGGCAGCCTGCAGACATCTCCAGCTCTCCTCCAGACACCAGCCAACCCCACACCACCATGTGCCACACCAGCTTCTCCTCAGGCTGCCAGGCTGCCTGCGTGCCCAGCTCCTGCCAGCCATCCTGCAGCACGTCCAGCACCTGCCAGGCGACCTGTGTGCCCGTGAGTTACAGGCCAGCCATATGTCTGCCAGTGACCTACAAGCCCACCCTGTGTGTGACTCCTTCCTGCCAGTCCTCTGTGTGCCTGCCCGTGAGCTACAGGCCGGCCGTGCTGGTGGCCCCCTCCTGCCAGTCCTCCGGGTGCTACCAGCCCTCCCGCCCCACCCTGGTCTGCAGACCCGTCTCCTGTAGCACCCCTTCCTGCCTGTGATCACGAGCCTCCTTCCAGCTGCTCCCAGTGCAGACGGGGTCACTCCTGCACCCCTCCCAGCACAAGTCCTCAGTGGGCCTCCACGTTCTGCATGTGACAGATGAAAAGAATAATTGATCAACCTCTGAACCCAGGCAAGAATATGGCAGGATGATCTGGACCCTTCTGTGAACTGGTGCATTCCCCCTACCCACTGCCAGGAAGCTCTGGCTCCCAGGGTCCATCTCTGTCTCCTGAAGGAAACCACACCCCACATGAGCCAAATAAACCATGCTATCTCCGTGCAGCCTGTCTTGTTTTATCTTCACATATTTTGAAGTTTTCTTCTTTGAGGTGAATACAAATCTTAAGTACAGAGGACCCTCCTCAAAGAGCCCACTTGACAGCTCAGCTGAAGGTGGAGGGTCCTTGGTGGGTGGTGGGTGGGGGAGGGTGTGTCCCCACCCATGGCCGCCACTCAAGATTCACATTGTGGATGAGGGTGGACTTCCCCTTTCTCTGAGGGAGGTAGGGTGGGAAACAAGTCTGGATTCAAGTCCCAGCTAGAGCCTAAAAGGTGACCAATAGGGAGGCCAGAGAGACTCACACAAACCCACCACACACAAAAAGGGGAATAAGGCCATCCCAGTGGGAAGAGGCATATCTGAGAAAGTCTCACCCCTCAGCCCCAGACACACAGGGCCTTCCCAGGCTGACCCTGGACCCAAACCAGAGAGCCCTCCACCTTCCTGGCTCCAGCCTGGCCAGCACAGCTCCCTGGGCTGCATCAGTCTTCACCAGGGATAGGGAGACAGGTGTAGAGGTCACTTCTGTGTGACAGGAATGCAGGGGAAGCTGAAAATGTAGGACAGAGCAAAAACCTGTGTCCACAGCCCTTCTCTTAAACGCCAGGTGCTGACAGCCCCCCACAGGAATCTGAAGTCACTGGTACCCTGAGGTTCTCAAGGAGTAACAAAACCCAAACCAAGGTCAAGGCAGTGTGATGCAAACCACCACCCAAACGCTGATGACCTGAGAGAAGCAGAGTCAAGGCATACCCATTGCCAGAACAAAACACTGCTTATGTCCATTTAAAACCTAGACAGTGTATTAAAAATCAGAGACATCACTTTGCCAACAAAAGTCTGTCTAGTCAAAACTATGGTTTTTCCAGTAGTCATGTACAGATGTGAGAGTTGGACCGTAAAAAGGCTGAGCACCAAAGAATCGATGCTTTTGAACTGTGGTGTTGAAAAAGACTCTTGAGAGTCCTTTGGTTATCAAGGAGATCAAATCAGTCAACCTAAAAGAAATCAACCCTGAATATTCATTGGAAGGACTGATGCTGAAGCTGAAGCTCCAATACTTTGGCCACCTGATATGGAGAGCTGACTCATTGAAAGAGACTGTGATGCTGGGAAAGACTGAGGGCAGGAAGAGAAGGGAGCTACAGAGGATGAGATGGTTGGATGGCATCATCAACTCAATGGACATGAACTCGACCAAACTCCAGAAGACAGTGAAGGACGGGAAAGTCTGGGGGTGCTGCAGTCCATAGGGTCACAAAGAGTCAGACATGACTTAAGAGCTGAACATCAGCAACAACAAATTAACACATGCTATCTGATATTCAAGGGCTTCCCTGCTGGCTCAGCAGTAGAGAACCTGCCCACCAGTGCAGGAGACTTCAGTTCGATCACTGGGTCACAAAGATCCCCTGAGGAAGAAAATAGCCATCCATCCCAGTATTCTTGCCTGGGAAATCCCATGGACAGAGGAATCTGGTGGGCTACAGTCCATGGTATCCCAGAGAATCAGACTTGTCTGAGCAATTGAACATGCATGCATCTGACATTCAACAAAACTTGAAAGACATTCAAAAAAGCAGGGGAAAAATATGAATTCATTGTCAACAGACAAAGCAATCAACACAACTAGACTCAAAGTGACCCAGATATTGGAGCCATCAGACTGAAAGCTTAAAATAACTATGAGCAGTGAAATAAGTCAGAGAAAGAAATTCTGTATAATCACTTATATGTGGAATCTAAGAGTAAAAAAATCTCATAGATGCAAAGAGATTGGTGGTTTCCAGAGGTGGGAAGAGGTGTAGGCAAAATGGGTTAAGGGGATCAAAAGAAATAAAGTTCTACTTATACAACAATAACTCCTCGGAATGTGATGTACAGCATGTTATAAGAGAAAAAACATTTATTTTTAATTATTTACTTGTATTTAGAGAAATAAAACAGAATTATGAAAGTATGTAACCAGCCAGGGACCTATGGGGCATTCCCAGAACAGAACACATACCCGCCTTGTCTGCACATACCTTTTGTTTGTAGAAAAACTTCAAAGTATAAATTTAATCAGAGCATAACTTTGTCAAAGTATAAAGAAGTGAGAAAATGCAGAAACAAAGGAAAGCAGTCAAGTAAGACAAAATAATAGTTTAGCCAATAAACAAAGTCAAGGACCTTTAGTTCCTCCTAAGGGCTATAGATAATATTCTGAGCCATGTCCTTTGAGCTGTTTTGCTGATACTGAAACCCCTAGTAGGTGAGAAAAGTTAACTGTGTGCTGCCCACAAGCATGAAGACCCCAGATCAGTTAGATCCAGAAGGCTGATGAGGTTGACTCCTGATTACCTCACCACCAACGTTTCTCAGAATATTATCCACAAGCTGATCACACCCCCCAGCAACCCTCCTTCCTCACCCTGATTTTAAAAATATTTTCCTCAAAGCCTTTGGGGGAGTTGGGGTCTTTTAAGCACTAGCTACCTGGACTGCTTGCTTAGTACCTGCCATAAATGCTGGACTTTCCTTCACCACAACCTGGTGTTGGGAGACTGGTCTTGCTGTACACAGGGTGAGCAGACCTGAGTTAGGTTCAGTAACAAACAGAGTGCATATCTTTTAAAATAGAGAAAGGAACAGGCTTTGGGAAAACAAACAGCACTTCTAGAAACAAAAGATCAAGTAGTGGAAATTAAAAACTCATTCAAACAGAATATTAGACACCGTTGAAGAGAGAATTAGAAAAATTAGAAGACAGTTGAAGTCACCTGTCATCTCTTTCTGGCAGTTGCCTCAGTTGAAGACGATTTTCTTGACCAAGGTCAGACCCCCTTCTCAGGACAACTCACACCTAAAGCTTTTATTTTTATTATTTATTTAGCTGTACCAGGTCTTAGCTGCAACATGCAGAATCTTTAGTTGAGGCATGTGGGATCTAAATCCCTGACCAGGGATTGAATCTGGGCCCCCTGCATTGGGAGAATGAAGTTTTAGATACTGGACCACCAGGGAAGTCCCAAAGCTCACATCTAATTCCTGATCCAGGGCAATAAAGGCCTGTTCTGGGTCTGCAACACAGGATAGCACTGAAAGACCCTCCCAGCTGGAGAGCTGCCTCTGGAGTCATTGACTGCATCATAGGCTAACTTTTCCTGAGTCCAGTCCTCTCCCTCTCCCTCAACGACTGTTGATCCCAAGAGAGCTCCCTAAGAAACCTAGTATCTGGGCACCTCCATCTGCAGCAAAGGACCTGGAAGCAATGGCATCCTTGTAGCCCTGTTGTTGTTGTTCAGTGGCTCAGTCATGTCTGACTCTTTGTGACCCATGGACTGCAGCACACCAGGCTTCCCTTTCTTTCTTCAGCTCCTGGAAGTTGCTCAAACTCATGTCCATTGAGTCAGTGGTGACATCCAACCATCTCACCCTCTGTTGTCCCCTTCTGCTCCTGCCTTCAATCTTTCCCAGCATCAGGGTCTTTGTGAATGAGTCGACTCTTCACATCAGGTGGTGAAAGTATTGGAGCTTCAGCTTCAGCATCAGTCCTTCCAATGAATATTCAGGACTGATTTCCTTTAGGAAGGACTGGTTAGATCTCTTTGCAGTCCAAGGGACTCTCAAGAGTCTTCTCCAACACCACAGTTCAAAAGCATCAGTTCTTCTGTGCTCAGCCTTTTTTATGGTCCAGCTCTCACATCCATACATGACTACTGGAAAACTCTTAGCTTTGACTAGACAGACCTTTGTTGGCAAATTAATATCTCTGCTTTTTAATATGCTGTGGAGGTTTGTCATAGCTTTTCTTCCAAGGAGCAGGTGTCTTTTAATTTCATGGGTGCAGTCACTATCTGCAGTGATTTTGGAGCCCAAGAAAATAAAGCCTGTCACTGTTTCCATTTTTTCCCATCTATTTGCCATGAAGAGATGTGACCAGATGCCATGATCTTCATTTTTTGAATGTTAAGTTTTAAGCCAACTTTTTCACTCTCCTCTTTCACTTTCATCAAGAGGCTCTTTAGTTCTTCTTCACTTTCTGCCATAAGCGTGGTGTCATCTGCATATCTGAGGTTCTTGATATTTCTCCTGGCAATCTTGATTCTAACCTGTGCTTCATCCAGCCCCCAAATTTCTCATGATGTACTCTGCATGTAAGCAAAATAAGCAGGGTGACAATATACAACCTTTACATACTCTTTTCCCTATTTGGAACCAGTCTGTTGTTCCATGTCTAGTTCTAACTGTTGCTTCTTGACCTGCATACAGATTCCTCAGGAGGCAGTTAAGTGGTCTGGTATTTCCATCTCTTGAAGAATTTTCACAGTTTGTTGTAATCTACATAGTCAAAGACTGTAGAGTAGCCAGCTAGTTAAGCAGAAGTAGATGGTTGTTTTTTTTTTTTAATTCTCTTGCTTTTTCTATGGTCCAGCAGGTGTCGGCAATTTGATCTCTGGTTCCTCTGCCTTTTCTGAATCCAGCTTGAACATCTGGGATGTGATTGCTAAGTCTCATTTCCCACTGAAAAAAACAGGTGTTGCCTGGATCAGTGGTTGGGTGCTGGGGTGGGGGAAAAGCTCGGTGAGTCTGGGACACCTTGAGCCCCAAACCAAAGAAGCGATCAAAGACTCCTGAGACTATATGAAAGGGACACAGGAGCCAATCTGAAGGGGCTCACACTGATGCCTGCTGAAGAAAGAGTAGCTTTATTCTGCTGAAGAATAGCTCCTGTATAGAGTGAAACACACCAATTATATAGAAATCCAGAAAAATGCATAAGATACACAGAATTTTATGTGTATAGACATATGTGTATGCTGTATGCTCAATCATTCAGTTGTGTCCAACTCTTTGTGACCCTTTGGACTGTAGCCCACCAGGCTCCTCAGATTGTGGGACTTTTCAGGCAAGAATACTAGAGTGTGTTGCCATTGCTTCCTCCAGGGGCTCTTCCCACACAAGGGATTGAACTTGTCTCCTGCATTGCAGGTGGATTCTTTACCTGCTGAGCCATCAAGGAAGCCCATACAGATATCACTTCAGTTCAGTTCAGTCTCTCAGTTGTGTCCAACTCTTTGCGACCCCATTGTCCCTATCCATCTCCAACTCTGGGAGCTTGCTCAAACTCATATCCATCAAGTTAGTGATGCCATTCAAGCATCTCATCCTTTGTTGTCCCCTTCGCCTCCTGCCTTCAATCTTTCCCAGCATCAGAGTCTTTTCCAGTGAGTCAGTTCTCCACACCAGGTGGCCAAAGTATAGATATATACACACATAAATGTACACAAGAGCATATATATATATATATTTATTTATAAGCATGTGTGTGTACAGTTAGAGATCTGTAAGAGTCACTAGGAAACCAAAAAATAATTCTGTAAATTGATTAAAAGGACAGGATAAATCATATATCTGGGCTTCTCTGTAAATAGAGCATTTTGGGGTAATGAAACAGGCATCAAAGGAAAGTCTTTTATAGAAGAATTCCAGGTTAAAAATGTAGATGAGTTGATAAGCTTAGCCAGTCGCCACCTTCCAATGCCCGGTGATGTAACAGATCTAAGACCAGACTTTCAGTGGTTCTGAAACTGGGCTGAAAGGCTGATGGGAACAGGTTGACAACAGTCCCCAGGGATGAGTCCCAACATCTCCCCACCGTGATGCACTTGGGAGCACACAACTCCTGTGAAGTGTTCTCACCACAAGAGTTGAACCTGCATTTTAGCCTGTCCACAGGTCTCCCATTTTACAAGAAATATAGAGGATGGAGGATTATTTTAAAGAACAATGCAGAACACTCTCCAGGAAAATAACTGAGTTTCTTTAGGATGGCATGCTATAAGAACTGCTATAAACCAGAAGGTCCTTTTAAAGCATCTTTTTTATTTTTGCTTGTGCTGGGTCTTCACCACTGCACACAGGCTTTCTTTGATTCCGGGCAGCAGCGGCTACTCTCTGATTGCCGTGCGCAGGCTTCTCATTGTGGCGGCTTCTCTTGCTGCAGAGCTCTGAGGGCTTCAGCAGTTGCAACTCTTGGCCTCCAAATTGTGGGCTCAGTAGTTGTTGCCCCGGTGATATGTGGAATCTTCCTGGATAAGGGATCGAACATGTGTACTCTGCTTTGAAAGGTGGATTCTTTACCATTGGACCACCAGGAAAGTCCCAAAAGGGACTTCAGAGCAGCATCACCCATGTGCCTTATGCAAGCCTTGTTTGGATTCTGATCTGACAAACAAATACTTTGAATGTCTTGTTTAGACAACTGGAGTAAACTGAACAGTCTAGGTATTCGTTAACCACCACCTTTTATAGCTCAGTATCTCACATTTGTATAATTGCTCATAGTACATACATTGTTGCTGTTGTTCAGTCCCTAAGTTGTGCCCAACTCTGCAACGCGGTGGACTGCAGCACTCTGAGCTTCCCTGTCCTGGAGTTTGCTCAAATTCATGTCCATTGAGTCGCTGATGCTGTCCATACTCTGCTCCCCTCTTTTTCTTCTGCCCTCAATAATTCCCAGCATCACAGCCTTTTCCAATGAGTTGGCTCTTTGCATCAGATGGCCAAAGAATTGGAGCTTCAGCTTCAGCATCAGTCCTTCCAATGACTATTCAGGGTTGATTCCCTTTAATATTGACTGGTTAGTATAATAGTGTCAACTGGAAAAAAATGCACAACCTGAAAGTTGAGAATTATGCTTTATTCAATGGACATTCTGCAAACTTCAAGCCCAGGACCCAGCATCTCAGATCACTCTGACTGCTCCAAAGAGGCCAGGCAGGGAGCCAGGATATGTAGGAGCTTTGCAACAAAGACCAGGTGGTTGGAACATCAAAAGATGACTGCTGATTAAAGAACATCAGATGTCTCCGGTTAAGCAATTTAGCACTTTTCTATGTATGGAAGGATACAGGAGTCTGGGCTCCTTGAAATCATTCCTTTGATGGGAAACCTCAGCTATCTGAGGGCAGTACCCTGCTTTTCTCCATCCTGAATACCCTCAGCATCTGCAGTTGGGAGAGGGGGTGCTGCAGCAGCTAGGGCTTGGCAGTGGGCAGACCATTTGTCTCCATCCTGAGCCCCCACAGGGCTCATAGGATGAGATGATTTGACGGCTATAAACGCCTGTTTACTGATATGGCAGGCAACATTTTTCATTCACAATAGACACATGTCTATCCATACACACATAGATCTTTTTCTTAAGTTGTGTATTTTTAATTGAAGGATAATTACAATATTGTGTTGATTTCTGCCATACATCAACATGAATCAGCCATAGGTATACATATGTCCCCTCCCTCTTGAGCCTCTCTCCCACCTCCCACACCATCCCACCCCTCTAAGTTGTCACAGGGCCCTGGCTTGAGTTCCCTGAGTCATACAGCAAATTCCCACTGGCTATCTATTTTGCTGGCTGTCTATGTTAGTGTATATGTTTCCATGCTATTCTCCCCATTAGTCCCATCCTGTCCTTCCTACCCCTGACCCTGTGTCCATAAGTCTCTTCTCTACGTCTGTGTCTTCATTGTGTGCCAAGTCACTTCAGTCGTGTCTCACTCTTTGCCACCCTATGGACTGTGTAGCCTGCCAAGCTCCTCTATCCATGGGATTCTCCAGGCAAGAATATGAGAGTAGGTTACCATTTCCTCTTCCAGGGGCTCTTCCCAACCCAGGGATTGAACCCGTGTCTCTTACATATCCTGCCTGGGTAGGCGGCTTCTTTACCACTAGTGCCACCTGGGAAGTCCTAGGCATCTTCATTGCTGCCCTGCAAATAGGCTCATCAGTACCAGCTTTCTAGATTCCATACCTGCCCTGCCTTTCACATCTCCTAGAGTTTGCTCTGGAGAAGGCAATGGCACCACACTCCAGTACTCTTGCCTGGAAAATCCCATGGATGGAGGAGCCTGGTAGGCTGCAGTCCATGGGGTCACTAAGAGTCAGACATGACTGAGTGACTTCACTTTCACTTTTCACTTTCATGCATTGGAGAAGGAAATGGCAACCCACTCCAGTGTTCTTGCCTGGAGAATCCCAGAGATGGGGGAGCCTGGTGGGCTTTCATCTATGGGGTCGCACAGAGTCGAACACGACTGAAGTGACTTAGCAGCAGCAGCAGCAGCAGCAGCAGCAGAGTTTGCTCAGATTCATGTCTGTTGAGTTGGTGATAATACATATTTGCTTTTCTCTTTCTGATTTGTTTCACAGCGTGTAATAGGATCTAAGTTCATCCACCTCATTAGCACTGACTCAAATGTGTTCATTTTTATGACTGAGTAGCATCCATTTGGTATATGTACCACAGTTTCTATATCCATTCATTTGTCAATGGACATCTATGTTGCTTCCATGTCTTAACCATTGTAAAAAACGCTGCAGTGAATATTGGGGTACATATGTCCTTTTCAATTTTGGTCTTCTCAGGATATATGCTCAGTAGTGGGACTGTTGGGTAGACACATAGGGTTTTTTAATGTACTTAAAATTAATCTGCTCCCCTTGGTAAAATATTAAGGGCTCCTTCCCATGTTGACACACATAGATATATCTTGTTCTTAATGCTTGAGTCGTATTTCATTACGTAAGACATGCAGAAAAACAACATTCTTCTGCTTGGTGACTCAGATAGTAAAGAGTCCGTCTGCAGTGCAGGATACCCAGGTTTGATCCCTGGTTTGAGAAGATTTCCTGGAGAAGGAAATGGCAAGCCAACCCAGTATTCTTACCTGGAGCGTCCCATAAACAGAGGAGCCAGGAAGGCTACAGTCCATGGGGTCAAAAACAATTGGACATGACTGAACTGTGGTGTTGGAAAAGACTCTTGAGAGTCCCTTGGACTGCAAGGAGATCCAACCAGTCCATTCTAAAGGAGATCAGTCCTGGATGTTCATTGGAAGGACTGATGCTAAAGCTGAAACTCCAATACTTTGGCCACCTCATGCGAAGAGTTGACTCTTTGGAAAAGACCCTGATGCTGGGAGGGATTGGGGGCAGGAGGAGAAGGGGGCGACAGGGGATGAGATGGCTGGATGACATCACCGACTCGATGGACATGAGTCTGAGTGAACTCTGGGAGTTGGTGATGGACAGGGAGACCTGGAGTGCTGCGATTCATGGGGTAGCAAAGAGTCAGACACGACTGAGCGACTGAACTGAACTGAGCAACAAACACTTTCATTTTCACTTTTATTAACTATTTTCATGTGGCTTCCTTTTCTGCTGTTGTTATTGTTGCAGTGTGGTTGCAAACACCCTCATGTATATCTCTGTGTAAGCATGTCTGTGTTGGGCTGTTTCCTAGGCAAAAATATCCACTTTTTAAAGAAAGGTGAAATGGCCTGGAATGACCCCAGCCCCAGGCTGCAGTCACTACATACATAGCAGAGCTGGATGGAATCCAAAGCCTGGTCTGTCTGTCCAAAAGCTGATCACATCTTCTGCCTCCTGCCCTGCCTCTGGCTCTGGGGACTCTTTCAGATGGTGTGGTGAACTGACTGTAAAAGCCTCAAGAGGGGGTTTCAGTGGCAGCCCACCAGGCTGACAGTCACTGCAAATGTCTAAAACTTGCAATCAGTGAAACTGGGGATCAAGAGCCACCCCCCCCCCAGTCCCCCAGGGTTGAGTGACATTTCTCAGTCAGAATCCAGTAAACCAAAGGAGCCCATGGCTGCCCACTCGGGTCATCCTGGCAGTAACCAGGGGATGGCAGAGGATGAGACTGCAGATGTGGTGGGATTCCTCTAGGGCTTACACTTGGTAACACACACCTGCCACACCCAGGAGCTTCAAGGTCTCCTCCATTGAATTGAGGACTTTGGATGAAAAAGGACAATGATGCCTCTTGAGTGGGTGGCCCCGAGAGAGGCTCCCCTGTCTTGTCCCCTTCCAGGGGCCAGTGAGGCCGACCTGGAATCAGAAGGCTTCTTTTCTGGTATCTCTTCCAACCTGTTTTATTCATCTCTGCAAAAGAGGCATTGCCTAGCAACCAGAGAGGTGCAATGACGTCCTTGGACTATTCCATTCCATCCCTCTAACACTTAACTCTGGTTGATTATTAGCACCTGCAGTTGGAAGGTGGCAACCAGCTTTAAAGAAAAACAAATTCTGTCAAGTCACCAGAGGGCAGAAAGGGCACTTCTAGCCTGACTTTGGGAAGATGTCTGGCCAGTATGAGATTTTTCAGTTCTCAGAAAAAAATCTTTCTTCCTAAACCTGCAAGATTCCCTGGGCAAGAAGACAATAGATCCTAAGAAAACTCTTTGAAATATGAGCCCTTCCATTTGCTTTCTAATCTGCAAAGCTGTGAGGCAAATTTGATCTTTGCTTGCCCGCCTCTCTTGACACTCATAGCCTTTACATTTTGTAAGTAAATTGAGCAACTGGAAAATAATATGGTGCAGGTAACTGTGGTATACCATAATGGGCTTTCTGTGTCTTTCTCTATAAGAATGTGTTAATAATTTACATTTTAACTCGGAGTCACTGTTGACGCAGTGGTAGAGAGACTTTTCAAAAAAGAGTCATTTCTATCACCAGGTAAATAACCCTAGATAAGCTTTGCTTACCCCAAGATTCAGGTATCTTGGAAACTTTAAGGTATGCCTTTGAGAAAGTCCATTTGGCTGAGGTCCTACCATAGCAAACTGGCACACACACAAAAAATCCACCCACATGCTCACACAGAGAAGTTATCAGTCACTTTTTGCATAATGCAAGTTTCTAGACTTGTGGACGAAGAATGTCCCCTACCCTTCTGGTAAACGGAGGATGCTGTGGCCACCAAGCCAGCAGCTGCTGCACCCATCCTGCCTGTGCCTCCTGAGGGGATTCAGGATGGAGAAAGGCAGGATGCTGGCCCCAGGTTGTTAAGTAAGTGCTTGTGCGTGCTGAGTCGCTGAGTATGTCCGACTCTGCGACCCCATGGACTGTAGCCCGCCAGACTGGCAAGAACGCTAGAGTGGATTGCCATTTCCTCCTCCAGGGGATTGTCCCAACCCAGGGATCAAATTTAGGGCTCCTTTGGCTCCTGCACTGGCAGGCGGATTCTTTACCACTGAGCCACCTGGGAAGCCCAGTGATTGTTAAGGGGCACATCAAAGGAGTGGTTTCAGTGAGCCCAGACTCTCACATCTTCCCATACAGAGAAAAGCACTAAGATCATGAACCTGAGATGTCTGGTTTTCTTTAATTAATCTTTTGATATTCCAACTATATAGCTCTTTTTTTTTAAGATTTTTTTTCTTTGATGTGGACCATTTTTTAAAAGTCTTTATTGAATTTGTTACAATATTGTTTCTATCTTATGTTCTGGTTTTTTGGCCCCCAGCTATCTTAGTTTCCTGACGAAGTATCAAACTTGCACCCCGTGCACCAGAAGGCGAATTCTTAACCACTGGACAGCCAGGGATGTCCCCCAGCTATACAGGAGTTCATTGCAAAAACTCCTCTGTATCCCGGCTCCTCCTTGACCTCTGGAACAGTCTCTCAGAGCGATCTGAGTGGCTGCCTCTTGAGGTAAGCCCTCAGTATGTCCCCAATAAAAGATAATTCTCAACTTTTAGGTTGTGCTTTTTCAGTCGACAGACTCAACGAAGGGCAAGAGCCGTGCTTGCCCAGTGCTCAGGACAAGCCTCGAGCATTTTTTCAACCTTGCAAGTCACAGTTCCTATTAAAAGGAGGGGAAAGAGCTTGCTCCACATTCTTGCTTCCTGGAGTGGGAACCACGGTTGAGATTTCGGGGTGTTTTTTAAGAACTCCTTTTTCTGTATTGTGTGTGTATGTGTGCCGCTGGGTGTAGCAGGAATCCTTTGCTTTTTATAAAGATGTGGTTATATTGTGGTAGAACTTTGCTTTCTGCTTCTTTCTCTCATGTCTTGTCTGTGCCATAGATCTATTAGCAAAACAAATCGCTTGGTGGCCATCAGCCTCCTGTGTGTGGTGCTTGATGCTGCGTACACAATACGTTGCTATTTATAATAATCTGCTGTATGGGAGCGCGTGTTCAGTCGTTCAGTTGTCTGACTCTTCTGCAACCCCACGGTCTGTATCCCACTAAGCTGCACTGTCCATGGAATTTTCCAGGCAAGAATACTGGAGTGGGTAGCCATTTCCTTCTCCAGGGGACCTTCCTGTCCCTGGGATTGAAGCTACACCTCCTGCATCTCCTGCATTGGCAGGTGGACTCTTTACCACTGAGCCACTTGAGAAGCCTGTATGGGGAGAGGGGGACCTTAAAAAATAAGAATCAAAATTTAGATTCAGAAGACACTGGATCGCCATGGAAGTCCCCTCAAAGGGGGCTTTTATCTCCCACTTTCAGGAGGAAAAGGGAATTCAGAGGGCCTTTCTTAAACCAGCTTCTTGCACCTTCAGCTACATTTGATACTTAGGTCAACAGGGCAGTTCTGGGGTGACCTGTTCTGTCCCCACCAACAGCGGAGAGTCTTTACAAACTTCCTCCTGGTTAACTGAGATGCTCTGTCTTACAGAGGTCACTGCTGTGCTTGGGAGGTGAAAAGCCAGCTATCTTCCCTTTGCTCTACCCAGAGTTCCGTGAATGCTTCTGCAAATAAGAGAAGATGACCCTCCCTGGGACATGTCCAGCCAGGCAGCCAGGCGAGGGGGGCTGGGTGTGGTCTCCCCAGTAGCTATACCCAGCTTGGTCACGCACTGGCCGCCCAGTCATGGGCCTGGCATCTGTTAGCTGATCTGATGATGGCCAAGCCCTCAAAGCCTGTACTAAACAGCTGAATGTGAAAGAAAGAACATCCTGGTTTCCACCCCAGCTTAGCCACTAGTCACTCACTACTGTGTCCTGGGAAATTCCCACTGTTTCTGGGGTGAGTTCCTGCAGCTCTGAGATGAAGAGAGCTAAGCTGTCTCAGTGAGTCTCAAATTCCTCCACTGAGCTCTGCCCACCCCTCAGCACCTCCTGGGGCATCCTTGGTCCTGTGTTGCCTCCTCACAGTTCACAGTGTCTTCAGAGACTTCTGTTTTATCTTTGAGTCATTAAATATTGTCTTTCTGTTACACGGTTGCTTTAAAATAAAAATAAAACCTCAGCCCCATAAACTGCCCCTCTCAGATTCTGGTCTGACCACCTGATATTGGGGTACATCCCTGGCCAGCTGGACTATGCCTCAAGGTGGTCCCAGCCCTCTCTCCCTTGCTCACAGAGAGGAGGGCAGGGTCGAAGACTCCCCAAACTTCCCACTTCCATCCCCATGCCAGGCTGATGACTCCCCGCTGAGTTTAAGTCCCAGCTTCATCACCACGGGCTGTGTGGTGGTTGTTTGCTGTTCAGCCACCAAGTCATATTCGCCTCTTTGAGACCCAAGAACTGCAGCATGCCAGGCTTCCCCATCCTCCACTATCCCCCAGAGTGTGCTCAAATTCTTCCTCTACCTTCAAATCTGTGTCCATTGAGTCAGTAATGCCATCCAACCATCTCAACCTCTGTCACCTCCTTCTCCCCCTGCTCTCCCTATTTCTCAGCATCAAGGTCTCTTCCAATGAGGCAGTTCTTCGCATCAGGTGGCCAAAGTATTGGAGCTTCAGCTTCAGCATCAGTCCTTCCAATGAGGATTCAGGGTTGATTTCCTTTAGGACCAGCTGTGTGACCATAGGCAAGTCACTCAGCCTCTCTGTGCCTCCCTTTGCCAGCACAGAAAGTGGAGGTGACAATACCATCATCAGGGCTGTGGTGAAGGACACTCAGCACGTGGAAGTTGCTTCATGTGCCGAGTGTCTCAGCCCCTTTCATCTCAAGATCCTCTTTCTTCCAACCCGCTCCCCTCTCATCACTTTTACTTCTACCTTCAAGCTCAGGTAAATTTCTCTTCCTCTTATTTAACCTTTCCCCGACTTCCTTCTCCCCTTGCCTGTGTCTCCCTCTTTTTTATGTTGTTCTAATTGTGACCCTAAGATGACCTCAGGGGCTGGGGCTTGGCATTCAAGCCTTAAGGTCACGTGCCCTTGACTATTTGTCCTCCGGTGCTGGAATTCGTCCTCCTTTGAGCCTGCATCCGGCACGGGTGCATCAGTGATGCAGATGGCGGCCTCCTTGATGATGAGTTGCTCAGGAATCCACTTAGTAAGCTCGCAGGGGCTGTGTGTGTTGGCAGACAGAGGTGGCCACGCCGTGCCCCGTAAGGACCACGAGGTCACTCAAGACGCATTCAAAGCTCAGAGACGAACATAAAACAGCATCTTCTAATATTCCAGCACTGGAAATCTTTATTGAACAATTTTAAATACTGTACAAAAGTCTCCAGACCAAAAGCCTAAAGCTGTTCTGCTTACAGTATGGCAGGGGGAGCATGAGTGCCAGCCCTTCTTCCAGTGCCCCCACCCTCCACCGTGGCCCACCTTGGCATCCCAGCCCCCTTGGTCCGAGCCTGTAAGCATCACTGTGGAGACGATGTGGTGGGGCATGGGCATGCCTGCTGTTCCACCAAGTGAGCAAAACAGGACCCAGATCTTACTGTAGATCTTAGGTTTTGAGATAGTGCACATTGATAGCCTCACTTCATTCAGGCTGCTCCTGGAGCAGGTGTCACAGTTCATAAGCAACAGAGGGCTTCCCTGGTGGTCCAGTGGTTAAGAATCTACCTGCCAATACAGGGGACACGAGTTCAGTTCCCGGTCCAGGAATATCCCACATGTCATGGAGTAACTAAGCCTGTGCACCACAGCTGCTGAAGCCCATGAGCCACAGACCCATCAGCCACAACAAGAGAAGTCACTAGCGTGAGAAGCCTTCACACTGCAACTGGAGAGCAGCCCCTACCACTATAGAAAACCCACATAGCAAAGAGACCCAGTTCAGCCAAATATAAATAACTAAATAAAATTAAAAAAAAAAAAAAACAGACAACAGACATTCATTTCTCCCAGCTCTGGGGGGTATAGGGAGATCAGTGAGGGTCCTCTTCCAGGCTTCATCCTTCTCCCTGCATCCTCACCCAGGGAGGGGACACGATGCTCTCTAGAGTCTCTTTGACAAGGGCACTGATCCTGTTTATGTGGTCTCCACCCCGGGGTCCTCATTGCCTCGCAAAGACCCCACTCCCTGCCCCTGACATCACATTGGGCCTTAGGAGCTCAGGATTTGAATTTTGAGGGAACACACAACTAAGGTCTAGCACTGACCTGGGCTTCCCTGGTGGCTCAACTGGTAAAGAATCCACTTGGAATGCAGGAGACCTGGCTTCAATCCTTGGGTTGAGAAGATTCCGCTGGAGGAGGGCATGGCAACCCACTCCAGTATTCTTGCCTGGAGAATCCCATGAGAGGAGCCTGGCAGGCTGTAATCCACAGGGTCACAAAGAGTGAGATACGACTGAATGGCTAAGCACAGCACTTACCTACAAAAAACACTGAAAGGGCACCAATCTGTTACAGATGATTTTCTCTGGATGGTGAGATTACAAGAGTTCTAAAGCTTTCTTTTTCCTTGGAATTTTCAAAAAAAAAACTTTAACATAAACACATGACTTTAATATTAAGGAAAAGAGTCAATAAAAGTCTCTCTGGCAGCAATAGGAGCTGAAATCAATGGCCTTAGTTGAGGGCAGAGGATGGGGGGAGGCAGGACAATGCTGTAGAGCCGGGGACCCAGACCTGGACCTGAGACTGGACACTATGAACTCCATCTCAGAGTCCATGGGAGCCAGTGGGGGTTAAGCAGGGAGGATGGACCATCGCATGTGGAGGACACTTGGGATAACAAGACAGAAGGGATGGAGCCGTGGGTGGGTCACCAGGGTGCACGGCCAGCTTGCCTTCTGTGTGAAGGGCTTCAGGAGCCGCCCTGGTGGGGTGATCACTGTGCCCAGTCCACTCTGTGTCCCCCTTTAAGGAGCCAGCAAAGCAAAGCAGATGCGGCATTGACGATCCAGGTTAAAACGCTGCCAGAGGCACCGTCCTTGGGAGTAGCTGCAGCTGCCTTTCCTTCCAGTCTTCCACAGAAAGGTGGAGAGGTGGGAAAGAGGAGGGATCCAGAGGCAGGTGGGCGGGCCAAGGTCCGGATTGTGGAGGTGAAGCGGGCTGAGCCGTGGGGGAGAAAGGTGGGACCCTCCTCCCTCTGAGTGGAGGGAGACAGTGGAGACAGGGACGAGGTAAGCTTGGGATGGGAGTAAAGTCGCCCTGAAGGTGGTGTGGAAGGGGAGGGGAAGGGTTGGTGGTTGGGGTGATATGGGGAGGGGAGGGGGCGGCAAAGAGATGGGAACAGGTGCTGTGATTGAAGAGGAGCAGAACCCTTCCATCACAGGTCCTGACAGGGTGAATTGTGTCCCCCAAAGATACACTTGAGTCCTACTCCCAGTACCCAAGAAAGTGATCTGATTTGGAAGTGATGGTCTTTGCAGACATAGTCAAGTTCAGGTGAGATCAGGCTGGTTTAGGGTGGGCCGAGTGGTGACAGGTGTCCCTAGGCAAAGCTGGAGACACACAGAGCCTGGAGGAAGAGGCTGTGTGAAGACAGAGGCAGAGACTGGAGTGGTGCAGCCACAAGCCAAGGGCTGCCAGCAGCTGCCAGAGTCTAGGAGAGACAGGGAAGCTCCTCCCCTGGAACCCCAAGAAAGCAGGGCCCCAAGGACACCTTGGGTTCAACTTCTGGCTGCCAGACTGAGGGCACAGGGGTCTGCTGTTTAAGCCCCCAGGTTGTGGTACGTTGGTGCAGCAGCCCCGGGAAGCCAGTGCTGGTCCTCGTAGACACTGCCCATAGCACACTGCCCACCTGGTCCCTGAGGGACACACAACGAGCTAGAACCACCTGGACCCTCAGATAAGCCTTGCTGCAGGGTGCTTGCACCCACCCCACACACACACACACACACACACACACACACACACACACATTCCCGGAGATGGGCATCTGGCAGAGGCATTCGAGCAAAGCAAGACCAACAGGCAAGGTTGAGGGAGGCGGGGTGAGGTCAGGAGACGGAGCCCTTGCGGACAGCCATCTGACCCCCGATAGCATGCCAATCCAGTGGAGGACGATGAGAAGCCATCCCTTCCATGTGCGGCATAGAGATGCACGTGCTTGGGGCAGGGCATGTCCACATAAATCTCCAGCCACCCTGCCCCCTGGGTAGCCAAGACCCACTGCTCCTGCCCTCCTCCCCACACCCAGGATGAGCCCCAGGGGCCTGGGCGGACAGAGAGGTTCTGGTTGGAGTGTCGCTGTCTCCTTCCTAGGACAGAGGCCAGGGACCTTTCCTGGGCACGTGAACGCCTCTATGGAAGGAAGTGAAGAAGGCACTGTGTGCAGAGGTTGCCATGGGCAAGGGAGGCACAGGGGACCTTGAGCTACTGCGCCCGTGAGGCCAGCCTGGGCTGGGCAGGCATCCTAGAGGAACCAGGTGCTCCTCGCAGAGCAGGAGGGCCAGGGCTGTCCTGGAGACTGGGGTGTCCTCCACAGCAGGTATTAAATGAATTCAACAAGGAGGCCATTAGACGGATATGGCTCTAAGGCTGTGACAGCTGTGTAAACAAACCGAGATCCGAGCCTGCAAACACCTCATGATTCTGAAATCAAACCCTCAAGACAACCACTCCTAACAGCCATGAAGGCCTGCAGCTGCACCATCAGGAATGGTCCCGTCTGCTTCCCCGAGCGTGAGTTTCCACCTCCACAGCCCGTGTAGCGCCACCTCATTCCCATCGACTTTTGCTCAGATATACTCTTAAATGTTCACGATTCTTCTGTTTATTTTCTCACGAGGAGAGAAGCCCAGCCTGCTGGTGGAGCAGGCACTCGCCCCAGGGAGGGGAGCAGGTAGCCACAGGCCCCTGGAAGGGATCCGAGGATCTTCCATTCAATATGCAAATAAGTAAAACGGGCCAAGAATAATAAAACTGCGGCATCGTTAGTTGAGAGCCAGGCTCTGGGCGGGCATGCTGCATCATTTAACCCTCACAGCCCTGTGGAGTTGCTCCTATGAGCCCACTGTGCAGATGAAGCGACTGAGCCAACACAGGGCTGAGGACCCTCCCCAGATTCTTGAGGCTGCAGAGGCAGAGTCGGGCTGGGATCTGGGCTGGCACTGGAGGGTGCCTGTTGCCTCCTTTTCCCAATCCTCTCCTCTCGTTCCCCCACCCCCTGCCACCACCCCTCTACCCAGTCCCGAGTGGGGACTCTAACCACGAGGTCCTGATGTCTTTCCCTGCTGGGGAGCCAGGCTGTGGTCAGGCCCAGGCTGTCCAGCTAGGACAGGAGAGCAGAGAGCCTCAGGCCAGGCCCTGAGCACTGAGCAGGAGCTGCAAGGCCGCTGTGCAATGGGCGAGGCCAGCTCCCGACGAGGTCCCCTGGGCTTTTGGCTGACCTGGGCACTATGGCCCCGGGGCTTCAGCTAAGAGCCCAGGGACACTGGAAGTCTCAGGCACACACGGCACTGGCAGGAGTTAAAAGTGGCTGAGGTCATCCGCATGCTCAGGCCTGATACGAGATACCGGAGAAGACACCACTAGCTCCAGGCATTGTTCTTCAGATGCTTTTGATTCGGGATTTCTCACTGTCTCAAGTTAAGGAAGTTTGAAGCGCTGCATTCTTGAGGTTTCACAACTCTTCCCTGGAGGGGGAGCTGGGCTCTCCTCACTCCCCGTTCCCTGGGGAACCTCTCTTGTTTTTGCACATGAAACAAGGTGTCCTGATGCTGTGCTCGCCTCACTGTGTGCAGGTTTCTCCCTAATTGTGTACCCCCAAAAGCCATGTCCCTGCCTAGCACCTGGATGCACAGTTGGAAATACGTTTTTGCACGCATGCTCAGTTCCTTCAGTGGTGTCCAACTCTGCGATCCCATGGACTATAGCCCACCAGGCTCCTCTGTCCATGGGCTTCTCTAGGCAAGAATACTGGAGTGGGTTTCTATTCCCTCCCCACTCCTCCAGGGGATCTTCCTGACCCAGGGATCGAACCGGAGTCTCCCCATGTCTCCTGCATTACAGGCAGATTCATTACCTCTGAGCCACCAGGGGAGGCCAGGTGTAACCAAAGTGAGATGAGTTCAGACTGGAGTCAGATCCCACAGCCCCTCCTGACCAGGCCGTTCTCGTCTGGCCCTGGGCTGTTCCCCACTGCCCCATTCCACCCAACCCGGCCCTGACCGTAGTCCTGACTGTGATCACTGAGCGGCTCAGCCCAGACCCCTTTATCACCCCACCTGCTGCTACTCCTGTACGAGGGGAGTAACAGAGACTGTTAACAAAACCCCCAAAACTTGGGGAAAGGCCTCAGAAAGAACTAACCTTCCTGAAACCTCCGTCTCCAATTCTGGCCTCCAGAATGAATCATGAGAGAACAGACTTGTTGTTTAAGCCGTTCATTTTGTGGCACTTTTTTACAGCAGCCCTAGGAAATTATTTGTTGTTGCTGTTTAGTTGCTTCGATGTGTCCAGCTCTTTGCACCCACATGGACTGTAGCCCGCCAGACTCCTCTGACCATGGGTTTTCTTCATGATTCTGAAATCAAACCCTCAAGACAACCACTCCTAACAGCCATGAAGGCCTGCAGCTGCACCATCAGGAATGGTCCCGTCTGCTTCCCCGAGCGTGAGTTTCCACCTCCACAGCCCGTGTAGCGCCACCTCATTCCCATCGACTTTTGCTCAGATATACTCTTAAATGTTCACGATTCTTCTGTTTATTTTCTCACGAGGAGAGAAGCCCAGCCTGCTGGTGGAGCAGGCACTCGCCCCAGGGAGGGGAGCAGGTAGCCACAGGCCCCTGGAAGGGATCCGAGGATCTTCCATTCAATATGCAAATAAGTAAAACGAGGCCAAGAATAATAAAACTGCGGCATCGTTAGTTGAGAGCCAGGCTCTGGGCGGGCATGCTGCATCATTTAACCCTCACAGCCCTGTGGAGTTGCTCCTATGAGCCCACTGTGCAGATGAAGCGACTGAGCCAACACAGGGCTGAGGACCCTCCCCAGATTCTTGAGGCTGCAGAGGCAGAGTCGGGCTGGGATCTGGGCTGGCACTGGAGGGTGCCTGTTGCCTCCTTTTCCCAATCCTCTCCTCTCGTTCCCCCACCCCCTGCCACCACCCCTCTACCCAGTCCCGAGTGGGGACTCTAACCACGAGGTCCTGATGTCTTTCCCTGCTGGGGAGCCAGGCTGTGGTCAGGCCCAGGCTGTCCAGCTAGGACAGGAGAGCAGAGAGCCTCAGGCCAGGCCCTGAGCACTGAGCAGGAGCTGCAAGGCCGCTGTGCAATGGGCGAGGCCAGCTCCCGACGAGGTCCCCTGGGCTTTTGGCTGACCTGGGCACTATGGCCCCGGGGCTTCAGCTAAGAGCCCAGGGACACTGGAAGTCTCAGGCACACACGGCACTGGCAGGAGTTAAAAGTGGCTGAGGTCATCCGCATGCTCAGGCCTGATACGAGATACCGGAGAAGACACCACTAGCTCCAGGCATTGTTCTTCAGATGCTTTTGATTCGGGATTTCTCACTGTCTCAAGTTAAGGAAGTTTGAAGCGCTGCATTCTTGAGGTTTCACAACTCTTCCCTGGAGGGGGAGCTGGGCTCTCCTCACTCCCCGTTCCCTGGGGAACCTCTCTTGTTTTTGCACATGAAACAAGGTGTCCTGATGCTGTGCTCGCCTCACTGTGTGCAGGTTTCTCCCTAATTGTGTACCCCCAAAAGCCATGTCCCTGCCTAGCACCTGGATGCACAGTTGGAAATACGTTTTTGCACGCATGCTCAGTTCCTTCAGTGGTGTCCAACTCTGGGATCCCATGGACTATAGCCCACCAGGCTCCTCTGTCCATGGGCTTCTCTAGGCAAGAATACTGGAGTGGGTTGCTATTCCCTCCCCACTCCTCCAGGGGATCTTCCTGACCCAGGGATCGAACCCGAGTCTCCCCATGTCTCCTGCATTACAGGCAGATTCATTACCTCTGAGCCACCAGGGGAGGCCAGGTGTAACCAAAGTGAGATGAGTTCAGACTGGAGTCAGATCCCACAGCCCCTCCTGACCAGGCCGTTCTCGTCTGGCCCTGGGCTGTTCCCCACTGCCCCATTCCACCCAACCCGGCCCTGACCGTAGTCCTGACTGTGATCACTGAGCGGCTCAGCCCAGACCCCTTTATCACCCCACCTGCTGCTACTCCTGTACGAGGGGAGTAACAGAGACTGTTAACAAAACCCCCAAAACTTGGGGAAAGGCCTCAGAAAGAACTAACCTTCCTGAAACCTCCGTCTCCAATTCTGGCCTCCAGAATGAATCATGAGAGAACAGACTTGTTGTTTAAGCCGTTCATTTTGTGGCACTTTTTTACAGCAGCCCTAGGAAATTATTTGTTGTTGCTGTTTAGTTGCTTCGATGTGTCCAGCTCTTTGCACCCACATGGACTGTAGCCCGCCAGACTCCTCTGACCATGGGTTTTCTCAGGCAAGAATACTGGAGTGTGTTGCCATTTCCTCCTCCAGGGGATCTTCCCAATCCAGGGATCGAGCTCTCACCTCTGTATTGAAGGTGGATTCTTTACCACTGAGTCACCTTGGAAGCCCAAGATACTAAGATGGATAGACATATACAAAATCCATGCCTACTGAGTCAATACAGAAAATACAAAAATCATAAAGAAGAAAATAACACCCCTAGTTCTCAGAGATATTAATAGCACACGTTTTAGTGGACATCCTTCCTTTTTTTTTGCCCCATGTGGGTAGGTATAAAGTTGAATTCACACTCTGTACTTTTCCTTTAAAATATGACTATTTTCCTGCATTATTAGTTGTTCCTTGAAATGGTTATGTACATCACCAAATAGCTAAGCAGTTTTATTTCATTATTTGTAATTGTTTGCAATTAAAATAAATGGAAATGAACATCTTTGTGTGTAAGTCATTTCCTGCATTTATGAGCATTTGGATGAAACTTACCCAAGCTGCAGAGAAGGCCTCCATTGTTTTAACCCAACTGGGTGAGTTCACCCTCTCAGCCCAGGGATCAGAGTGATCTTGTCCTCAGGTCGTGCATGTGAGATGGGTTCAGAAATGAACCTGCAGCCTGTCTCCCGCCTTTGAGACATGAGCGATATCTGCCTTCACAGGAGCTGAGGGAACATGAAGCTCTTGGCTCCTCTAGGAGGCATTTAGGAAACCAGCTGGCTTTTCTCTTGGATGGTGTGATGTGATACTTGGAACCACCACAGCCTTTCTGTCACCATGAGGGAAACCCCTTAAGGATAGAGCCAAGAGACAGAAGGCAAGCAGGTCCTCAATGATTTCCATTCCCAGACTTTCCAGAAGTGACAGCCAAGGATCTTGTTTTACAGCCGAATTGAGCCAACGCTTGTATTATAGAATGTTTTGATGAATGCAACCTCTGACAGCTGCCACAAATGAGCAGAAAAGCTAATAAAAGCACACTGGCCCATCTGTTCATACTTGGCCCTTCGCACCCACTTTGTCAATACTTGTCTCACCATCACGTGGAACTTGAACTTGGTGATATTAATAAAATCACTGGGTAGACACACTTGAACATTAGTTCATTAGCCCAGGTGACAGACCCAGGTTATCATGGGTATCTACTGAGAGCCATTCATGTGGAGGGACCATGGGTCAGTCTGGGTTGGAGAAACCTGGGCAAGTTCCAGGAAATAAGCTAGAATATGGCTGTGTAAACAGAAAAACGTACAAATGTGGGGCAGTCCAGTCTATTCGTTTTTCTAGAATGTAAGTGCTCACTGCTGCAGTGGATTGAGCATTGTCTTGTTCAGAATTCTTGTCCATCCAGGACTTTAAAATGTGACCTCATTTGGAAATAAGATCTTTGCAGATGCATAAGAATTGGTTAAGAACCTGGAGATGAGTTAATCATGGATTATCCACATGGGCCTTGAATCCAATGCCTGCTGTCCAGGTTAGAAGAGGAATAATCCATAGGAATGGGAAGATGAGGGAGAGACCAGAGTGAGGTGTGTATAATCCAAGGGCTGCTGACCACCACTAGGAAGCTGGGAGGGTGGCCTGGATCAGACTCTCCTTTGGAGAGAAGGGACCAACCCTGCCCACACGATGATTTCGGAATTCTGGCCTCCAGAGGGTGAGGGGAATAAACTCCTGTTGTTTCAGTCACAGAGTTTGTGGTCCCTTGTTCTGGCAGCCCTGGGAACCTGGCACCTGGGGATTCTAACTCTACATCTACCATTTCCACTGCCACTCCAGTAAAGAACCCCTGTGATCATGAAGTGTTGGTGGGTAGTATGTCTCAAGAGTCAGTCCAGCCTCACTCACCCTGTGTCCCATGACATCTAGCTTCCCTTCAGATAGGAACAGACGCCAGGTTTCATGTGTAACAGGAAAGAGCTAAAATCGGACTCCATGTTGGAGCAGTTTATTTCACTTTGATTTTTCATTGCTTTACTATTATAAGCATACACTATGGTCTGTCTCAGAGAACCCCCGTTCCTCTGCCTGAATGTTTAACTAAACATTTGTTCAGCTCACTGAGAGACAATCTGACCCAGCCCAGAAAAGAAGAAATTAACACATCCCCTCGGCAAGACTGGTCATTCCAAGAGATGTTTTGCAAGACTGCTGTCTTTTTTTTTACTTTACTTCCTCACTGCCCTCCTCTCTCAACCCCGCATCTCTGACCTATAAAAGAATCTGGCATCAGACTCTGATAAGATGGTTATTTTGAGAAATTAATCTGCCATCTTCTTAGTCTGCGGGCTTTTCAAATAAAGTCATATTTCTTGCTTCACCATCTCATCTCTTGGGTTTATTGGCTTGTGCTGTGGCAAGCAGAGCAAGCTTGGATTTGGTAATACGTGGAGCTGGTGGCCACCTCATGTTGCCCTAAATCTCCCTGTTGCAAGGACATTCATATTACCGTGTCATCAGCTCGGAGATGCTCTGGAGGAAATAAGCAACTTATAGAATTTTTCCAGGCGGAGTTTTTGTCCATAGAATCTTTTCTTTCATCAAACACTTACAAAGACATCAAAGAGCAAGGACACACGATGGGCCTCGACACCATCCTGCACTGTGATACACTGTCTTCCTGGTGAGCGAGGGAACACCAGAATGCCTGGCAGATCTGAGTTAAAATCATGGACCGAGGAAAGTCACATTTCTTTCTTCAGCGCAGAGGTTAGCTGATGCACTGGCATGGGAGGTAGATTTGGGGAGAAGGACGTTTCTACCCAGAACACCAGTGCCTCCAGGCCAAGTGGCTGTTACCAGGTCAAAAAGGGAAAACATGGCTCAGCCCCAAGCCATAGATCCAGGGCTGCCTGAGATTCAGCTGATCTGATGTAAAATGCTGAGTCCGTATAGCAGGCACACAGGCCTCCAAAGACAGTGCAGAGCAAAGAAAGTGAAATGTCTCATCCATGACATTTTATATCATTACATAATGAAATGTTACTATTTGGGATATATAGAGTTAAAATACATTGGTGAGATTAATTTTAATACTACATTTTAATTTTTGAAATGTTCTGATGTGGCTCCCGCTTGCATCCGGAGCTACTTTCCCCACGAGACAGAGCAGTGGGAGGGGCTTGGATGTTCTGACCTGCCGCATTGTGGTAGGAGGGGCTTCACCTTGGCCCCTCCCAGCTTCCCAGGAAGAAAGATTGCGGCTTGCTGGCACTGGGCGGTTCCGATATAGTTCCCAGGGGTTTCTGGAGCTCACACTTGGGGTACGGGGTCTAAATGGGGCCTCATGAGGAGAGGCAGCTCACGAATATTTTTGGTTACGATGATCCACAGCTGAGGAGCCTTCACTCCGGCCTAGAAACAGAATCCCCACATTTCTTCTCTTCCCACTTACTGTCCACTGACTCCACCTTCTGGAGGGTGGCCTTCACGGGCCACACATCTTTTGCTGCATGACCTTGTGGACAAACATGTGCTCAGGTCATTAATTCCCAGCCAGTAGAAGCAGGTCTGCGTGCTGGGCTCGATAGGTAGAAGGTGGTGGAGTTCTTGGCACGTTCCTGGAGGATGCAGGCGGGATCCCGTGTTCTAGGATCCCGTGTTCTAGGATCCCGTCTGGCCCAGCACAGTGCTGATCGCATGGGTGGCGGTTTCAGATATCTGTGGACACTGTGAATGAAGACTGTTGCTGCCAGATCAGTAAACAAAGGGTGTCAAGCCATCACATTACAGTCACCCTGAAGGTGCCCCCCAGGAGATTCAGGATGAGAAAAGACAGGATCCCGGCCCCCCATAGAGCAGGTGATCAAAAGGAATGACTGCAGTGAGCCCAGACTCTTGCATCTTCCCACACATAGAAAAGTGCTAAGTTTATTAACCTGAGATGAAATCTGGTTTCCTTTCATTAATTTTTTGATCTTCTGACTACCTATTCTTTGTTACAAAGCTCCTATGTATCCTGGCTCCTGACCCTCTCAGAACAGTCCCTCAGAGAGATCTGAGATGTGTCCCGGTCTTAAATCCACAGAAAGTCCACCAACTAAAATTTATTAATAATTCTCAACTTTAGTTTGTGCTTTTATTTTTCAGTTGACAACAGAAAACATGGGTTCGCTGCTTTTCTGCCACTTCCACTCACAGTTTGTGAGCTTACTCACCTCCCTAAAAGTGGTGATGGTGATGTGGAAGAACTCTCTCTGATTACAGTCTACTCTTCGTTTCTGAGTAAAGGACATTCCTTCAGCTGTCGGGGTTGGGGTTGGAAGCAGAGCAGTGGCAAGAAAGATGAGGGAGATCTGGTCAGCAGGGGGCAGTGTGGCACCCAGGGCCCTGCTTCTAAGGAAAGGATTGTTTGGTAGTGAATGTTGATTCCTCATTTGGTTGACTCTTTGCAACCCCAAGAACCGTAGCCTGCCAGGCTCCTCTGTCCATGGAATTCTCCAGGCAAGAATACTAGAGTGGGTTGCCATGCCCTCCTCCAGGGGATCTTCCCGACCCAGGGACCAAGCCTGCATCTCTTATGTCCCCTGCATTGGCAGGAGGGTTCTTTACCATGAGCGGCACCTGGGAAGCCAAAAAATACACAAGCAAATGTAAATAAAAGTACAAAGACAGATCTCGGGGGAGTTTCTGAGAGGTCCTGGCGCCAACCTGCCCTGGCAGAGGAAAGGAGCAGTCCTGGGCCTTGGCGTCTCCCCACCAGCCAGCTTCTGCCCACGTGGAATGATGCTTAGGACCCCTTGAAGGGGTGCACACACGTGACTTATTCATTAAGCTGTCATTTCATATAAGCTATCATTTATTGCACATACATTAACTGTCCCCCTAAAGCATGAACCTTGCTCTGGGTATTTTCTCATTGGTCCTGGCTGTTGCATAAGCTTCCACCAGCAGACACATGTCTGGACTCTATGCAGAAAGGGCTTGGGTGTCTCTGTGTGAGGCAGGAGGTGCCATAGTCCATGGGCTGGAGAGGGAGGCCCTGGGGCAGCGTGTCATCAGGTGTCGGCCCCTCTAGCGCAGGCAGGCAGTGGGCAGCTGGGGCTTCACCACGTGTGTGCTCCGCTTGGACCTGGAGGTTCTCTGCACCAAGGGCTCCTTGCCTCACACCGGAGGTGGCCAGCGTCTCTGAATGCTGTTTGCCAGAACCTGGCTGAACCTAAGCAGGACAGACTTCTGGGTCCAGAGCTGCAGTGTCCAGATGAGGGAGCTCTCTCCCTTGCTTTGAAGGGAGCCTCCACCTTCTGGAGTAAGAGAGTAGGGACGTGGCCCTCTGCCCAGGGCAGCCGGCCTCAAATTCCACAGGCCCAGAAGCACAGGACACTGCAAGGTGGGCAGTAGAAATCCCGAAGCCCTCCGCTCACTGTCGCAAACACAGGCTCTGTATTTGGAGAGATGGGGTGGAGAGTCCCTGTCATGTCTTGACATAGCAACTTTTAAAGAGGCAAGAAATATAAAATTTTTATTTTTTTAGGCAAAATTTGTTGTTCAGTCACTAATTCATTTCCGATTCTTTGAGACCCCATGGACTGCAACACGCCAGGCTCCCCGTCCTTCACTATCTCCCAGCGTTTGCTTAAATTCATGTCCACTGAATCAGTAGTGCTATCCGACCATCTCATCCTCTGCTTCTCCTTTTGCCTTCAAACTTAACCAGTATCAGGGTCTTTCCCAACAATTTAGCAAAACTGGTCCCTGCTGAATGCCTCAAATTCTGTTGCTGGGGGTCTGACCCAACCTTCTTGGGGTTGCTGAGGGTGACCAAGCCTGAGCAAAGCAAGGACTGTAGACTGAGTTCTCCAGGGACTCTGCATGGGGCAGGGCGTGGTGGCGGGGATGTGTGTTGGGGGGAGTCTTTTTTACTGACGTGCACCTCCCTGCCCACACACACTCTGGCCCCCAGCCCCAGCCCCCTGGGCCATCCATCGGGGGCAAGGCTCGGCCTCATGGAGGGCATCCATGCAGTGGGTTCAGAACGTATCCTCCTGGTAAGAAAGGCAGAGCCGCCCAGATTCCTCTCCTGCCCTCTCTGCCAAGACGCCCAGGAATGAGTTTGCCGGCAGCAACTTTAGCCTCAGGACTTGAACGGAGCTTTGATCCGGATCCTGGAGCCTCGAGTGTGGGAAGCTTGCAGCTCCTTGGGTCTGGGAACAAGCCCAGACAGCTCCACTCCAAGCCTCACCTCTGCCTGGTGCCCTCCCCTGCTCACTGCCCTGCCGAGCACCGTGAAGGGGCCACCTTGGAGGAAATTCCTAGGAGGAGGTCCAGACCTCTGCGTGCAAGCTGCCTTGTACCTCTGGTCTCCATGCTCCGTAAGACGGTGGACATTTTCATGAGTTTACAGGGTGGAAGTCTGTCGCAAACACAGGCTCTGTATTTGGAGAGATGGGGTGGAGAGTCCCTGTCATGTCTTGACATAGCAACTTTTAAAGAGGCAAGAAATATAAAATTTTTATTTTTTTAGGCAAAATTTGTTGTTCAGTCACTAATTCATTTCCGTTCTTTGAGACCCCATGGACTGCAACACGCCAGGCTCCCCGTCCTTCACTATCTCCCAGCGTTTGCTTAAATTCATGTCCACTGAATCAGTAGTGCTATCCGACCATCTCATCCTCTGCTTCTCCTTTTGCCTTCAAACTTAACCAGTATCAGGGTCTTTCCCAACAATTTAGCAAAACTGGTCCCTGCTGAATGCCTCAAATTCTGTTGCTGGGGGTCTGACCCAACCTTCTTGGGGTTGCTGAGGGTGACCAAGCCTGAGCAAAGCAAGGACTGTAGACTGAGTTCTCCAGGGACTCTGCATGGGGCAGGGCGTGGTGGCGGGGATGTGTGTTGGGGGGAGTCTTTTTTACTGACGTGCACCTCCCTGCCCACACACACTCTGGCCCCCAGCCCCAGCCCCCTGGGCCATCCATCGGGGGCAAGGCTCGGCCTCATGGAGGGCATCCATGCAGTGGGTTCAGAACGTATCCTCCTGGTAAGAAAGGCAGAGCCGCCCAGATTCCTCTCCTGCCCTCTCTGCCAAGACGCCCAGGAATGAGTTTGCCGGCAGCAACTTTAGCCTCAGGACTTGAACGGAGCTTTGATCCGGATCCTGGAGCCTCGAGTGTGGGAAGCTTGCAGCTCCTTGGGTCTGGGAACAAGCCCAGACAGCTCCGCTCCAAGCCTCACCTCTGCCTGGTGCCCTCCCCTGCTCACTGCCCTGCCGAGCACCGTGAAGGGGCCACCTTGGAGGAAATTCCTAGGAGGAGGTCCAGACCTCTGCGTGCAAGCTGCCTTGTACCTCTGGTCTCCATGCTCCGTAAGACGGTGGACATTTTCATGAGTTTACAGGGTGGAAGCCTCTCCTTATACCTCTCATGTCACTTATTTAAACCAGCCCATGTCTCCTAGTCATTTATTCACTCACTGGGCTTCCCTGATGGCTAAAGCCTGCAATGCGGGAGACCTGAGTCCCATCCCTGGGTCAGGAAGATCCCCTGGAGAAGGTAATGACAACCCACTCCAGTATTCTTGCCTGGAGAATCCTAGGGACAAAAGAGCCTGGTGGGCTGTGGTCCACGGGGTTGTAAGAGTCAGACATGACTGAGCAACTAACCCTTTCATTTACTTTCACTTCATCTCATGAATGTGTCCTGCATCCCTCCCTCACCCCACTGCTGAGCTTCAGTCTGGGATGGAGGATTTATCCTTCTGAGGCTCTGGCTCAATGGATACTCCGAGCCTGATCCAGAAAACACACAGGAAATGAGGGCTGGAAGAGTGAGAACATCTAGCCTCTGTAGTTGATAGATGGGAGAGACAAAGCATCCTTAAGAATGTCATTTTTAAAAACAATTTTGTTTGTTTACTTTTGGCTGTGCTGAGTTTGCATTGTTGCACGGTTTTGCTCTAGTTGCTGCAAGTGGGGGCTACTTATAGCTGCAGTCTGCATGCTTCTCAAAGCGGTGGCTTCTCTTGTTGAGAGTACAGACTCTACCCACACAGGCTTCGGTAGTTTCAGCACATAGGCTCACTAGTTGCAGCTGCAGGGCTCTAGAACAGTCTCAGAAGCTGTGGCCAAGGGCTTCATTGCTTCAAGGCAGGTGGGATCTTCCCAGATCAGGGATCGAACCCATATCTTCTGCACTGGCAGGCAGATTCCTTACCACTGAGCCACTGGGGAAGTCTAGGAGGGCAATACTTTAAGATTTATTTTTTAGAGCAGTTTTAGTTTCACAATAAAATTGAGAGTCTCACCCAGAATGCATCGTTCCCATTAGGGTTCACTCTCAGTGTTTTATGTCCTGTGGGTTTGGACAAATGCATAATGACTTGCGTGCATCATTATGAAGCTTCCCAAGTGACTTGGGGATAAAGAACCCGCCTGCCAATGCAGGAGACACCGGTTTGATCCCTGGGCGGGGAAGATCCCCTGCAGGAGGAAATGGCAACCGGCTCCAGTATTCCTGCCTGGGGAATCCCATGGACAGAGGAGCCTGGCGGGCTACAGACACCACTGAGCGGCTGAGCGCAAGCACGATGCACCGCTGTAAGATCACAGAGGGTTTTCACTCCCAAGTCCTCTGTGCTCTACCCACTCTCTGACCGCCACTGACTTTTTTTGTAACTGTCTCCATAGTTTTGCCTTCTCCAGCACATCATACAGTTGAAATTACACTGTCTTTTCAGATTGGCTTTCTTCACTTAGTAGTCACATCCCCTTCGGGTTGAGGAACACTTGTTCACATGATTCTGTAGCTCATCTTATTCTAGTTCTGGACAATGTTCCACCATCTGGATGTGCCTCTGTTCATTTGTTCACTTACTGAAGGACATCTTGACTGCTTCCAACTTTCGGCAATTATGAATAAAGCTGCTATAACCATCTACATGTACGTTTTTATGGGGACATGTTTTCAACTCTTTTGGGTAAATCTTAACACCAAGGAGCACAATTGCTGGGTTGTATGATAAGAGTACGTTTAGTTTTGTAAGAAATCTCCACACTATCTTCCAAAGTGACTGCACCATTTTGCACTCTCTTCAGCAATGAATGAGAGTTCCTGTTGCTGCACAACCTCACCAGCGTTTGGTAATGTCCGTGTTCAGGATCTTGGCCATCTTAATACGTGTGTATTTCATCGTTGTTGTTGCATTTCTCTGATGACATACAATGTGGAGGGAAATGGGAATTTGATTAGCCAACCAATTGAGTCTGTGAAAGTCATCAAAAGAGTTATCCCTTCACTGAATACATTTTTGTGGAAAGTCAAGTAGTACTCTTGTTGTTCAGTTGCTAAGTTATGTCCAACTCTTTTGCAACCCCATGGACTGTAGCCTGCCAGCCTCCTCTGTCCATGGGATTTTACAGGCAAAGACACTGGAGTGGGTTGCCATTTCCTTCTCCAGGGTATCCTTCTGACCCAGGAGTGGAACCCACATTTTCTACATTGGCAAGTGGATTCTTTACCACCGAGCCACTAAGAAAGCCCCAAGTATTACTCTAGGTTCTATTTAAATCATGTGCACATATATGAAATAAATAGGCTATTTTGACACATACAAAGTACATTTTTATAAATGCAAAAATATAAAAGGACCTACTATATAGCACAGGGAACTATGTTCAGTGCTTTGCAATGGCCTATGAGGGAAAAGAATTTGAAAAAGAAAAAATATAGATACATGTAAGTATGACTGAATCACTTTCTATACACTGAAACTAAAACATTATAAATCCACTATACTTCAATTTTTTAAAAAATGAAAAACAACCACAAAAAAATGGGAATGTAAAAAAAAGAAAATCTTAAAAAGAAAATCAAAATCAAGAATAATCTTGTTTTGTAGTAACTATAAATGGAATCTAACCTTTAAAACTTATGAATCACTATATTATATGCTTATATATATTAGAAGCTATACTTCAGTAAAAACCCTAAAATCTCATGACCCAGAGATAATTGTTGTAAATTTTGATAAACTATCTCCCAGTGAAGGAATGAAAATATTTTAAAAATCTTAAGCATATCTTCTATTCATCAAACATCAACTTTTTATATCTAAAAGTAAAAACAAGAAAAGAAGGTTGTACCACTTCACAAAAAAATCAGAACAGAATTTTACACTACCCATTTTTTAGTGTGCTTTCAAAACACTTGGGCCTGGGTATTCCAGAAAATGTTAAGTAAACAAATATTGCAGTCTGAATCGTGCTACACTAAAAAGCAGAAGTGAATATTTATAGAAAGCTTTAAATTCAAAGATGTTTCTATGGGAAGATAAAGGGAGTCATGTAGCCATATGAATATGACAGAGTTCAGCAAACCCTGTTGGGTGTCATCCCTTGTATGTAGTCAACCATCCTTTGCTACTACTATTAAATGTCTTTTTCTTACTAAGCCCAATAGAACAGATTTATCTCAGAGTTGATAGCAATAAGAAATTTTCTCCTGTGAGAAAATGTGGGACAATGGAAAAGAAAGAATTCAAGGGAATAATTTAGCTATGATATTATATATAAAATCCTGAAAGAGATAAAGACATCATAGAAAGTCAGGAATAGTACCAGCATATAATAACAAAATTTTTTGGTAAATTTAAAGCAAATATTTAGGGGAACATCCCTGGTGGTCCAGTGGTTAAGAATCCACCTTCTAATGCTTGAAACTTGGGTTCAGTCCTTGGCTGGTGAACTAAGATCCCACATGCGATAACCAGAGTCCATGAGCCATAACTAGAGAAAGCCCATGCACCACGGTGAAGCCCCAGGACAGCCAAAAATAAAAATAAACAGTAAAACAAGTGTTTATCATTTTATTTAAAGATGTAATTTTCCAGCTCTGATTTCATGAGTTATAATATAAAATGAAAAAAGACACATAACAAGATAAAGGATGCTCTATGGAGCATCAGTGAGACAGAAATGTGCCACATGGTAAGCGTGCAGGGGACAGAATGGAGAGCAGGCTGACCTCTCATATCAGGTGATGCTAGGATGGCCCAATAGCCTTGGAACCAGGTAATGAACCATATTTGGGAGAGCTGGGGCTTCCCTAGTGGCTCAGGTGGTAAAGAATCTGCCTGCAATGCAGGAGACCTGGCTTCGGTCCCTGGATTGGGAAGATCCCCTGGAGGAGGGCATGGCAACCCACTCCAGTACTCTTGCCTGGAGAATCCCAAGGACAGAGGAGCCTGGCGGGCCACAGTCCATGGGGTTGCAAAGAGTTGGACACGACTGAGCAACTCACACTTTTACTTTCAGAATGTGATCTATAAATGTGAGGTCTGACGTTGTCCTCGGTTTTGCAGATTGGTGGCCTGATCAGGGCTGGATGGACTGAAGTTTGGGCTGAGCGTGGTCATTGTCTCTGGAGGCTGTGGTCCAGGAAAAAAAAGACAGTAACCAAGGTAACAGCATCAGGAACTGCAACCTGAGAGCCACCTGGAAAGGACAAGTGGAAAGTGCCGAGACCTGGAGAAGCCCTCCTGCACAGAATCGAGACCCTGAGTGGGGAGGAATCTGGCTTGTTCCAGTCCCTGAGGGACCCTACACGTAGTCAGAGGAATGACACCTTCCCCCAAAGATGTCCATGTCCTAGTGCGTATCACCGTGAACTTGGTACAGTACACGTCAAAGGGAATTCAGGCGGCAGGCAGAGCTGACATTGCTAAAGCACTGACCTTCATTTTGGGAGGTTTTCCTGGATTGTCCAGATGGGAGACTAATGTAAATACAAGAGGTCTTAAAAGTGGGAGGTTCTGACCCAGAGTAGCTGCCTATGAAGAAGGATGATGGGGCTCCAAGTCAACAAGTAAGGGTGCTCCTAGGAGCTGGAAAAGGCAAGGAAACAGCTTTTCCCTGCTGGAGCCTCAGGAGGATTTGTGCTGCTAACACCTTGGTTTCAGCCCAGTGAGACCCGTTGCAAACTTGAGAGCTCCAGATGCTTAACACAGTCATTTTCTATGCACCAATTTTTGGTAGTTTGCTACAGAATCTGTAGTAGGAGGCTGGAAACACCTGATAAAGCTGCTTTTCCCTTCTCAGCCTTAGCATAGAACCATAAAATAAACAAGCATGCTTATGACCAGGGACATTCTGGAAATCATCAGGACCTGCCATCTGTGTGAGGCTGCTGCAGTAGGAATCCAGTGTATGGTCACCTCCTTGCCTCAGGGTGGGTGAGGCGGGGCAGGTGGATCCACCAGCAGCCACTTCTCTAAGCAGGGGAACCCCAGCTCTCTGCTGACCAGCTGTGCAATTCAATGTGGCTCCTCAGCCTGGCTGGGTCTCAGTGTCCTCCTCTGCCAAACAGGCATAAGAATCTCAACTTTAGGGTCATTGGGACAATTACGGAGGGTAAGCACAAAGCGTCTCACACTGACAGGCTTTTAATGGGATCTCAAGCAATGGGTGCTCCTGTTAGTTTTGCACGTTTATGTATTTAAAATAGAACGCTCATCATCTGCTTTAAGAGAACTTGGGAGTATATGTCAGAACAATTACATGAAAGTTATGAAGTGAGAACAGAAACAGTTTAAAGAGCGTATTCCAGGTGTCTGCGATGAGCTCATTCCTGCAGGTGAAACCGCGCTTGGCTTGCACTTCCCAGGTACAGAGTGGAAACAGACCAGGTGGCAGGAGCCTCCTGTTGCCCGCAGAACACCTGCCAGCTTTGCCAAAGGTCTGCCTTCTTCCTGCTGAGAAGCTCCAAAAGATTCTAAAGACGTATCATGTGCATTGACGTGCATGCATTTTTAGAGGGAACGCATTCATATGGCTTAAATAGTTTCAAATGTGCACATATATTATAAAATTCATGTATACATAGCCATATGTACTCACCACATATTGTATAGACGGTGAAAATCCTTTCAACGCTCCTCCGTCAGGTGCTTCCCCCACACCCCCGCCTCGGCCTTAAACAACTATGTTTCTAGTTTTCCTATGTATCCTTCAAGAGTTTCTTTAGGGAACTACAAGCAAATAAAAAATAGACATTCTTGGAGATTCCCTGGTGGTCCAGTGGTTAAGAATCTGCCTGCCAAGGAAGGGACAGGGGTTCAATCTCTGGTGCGCAGAGATCCCACAGGCCTTGATGCACCACAGATACAGAGCCCACAAGCCGCGATTAGGGAAGCCAGTGCTCTCTGGAGTCCGCGTGCCACAAACACGGAGTCCACATGCTGCACCAAAGAGGCCCACGTGCCCTAGAGCCGTGTTCTGAGACAAGAGACGCCAGCACAGTGAGACGAGAGAAGCCACACAGTACCACTAGAGAGTAGCCACTAACCTCTGCAGCTAGAGCAAGACCCAGCACAGCCGAAAACAAGATGACATGAAAAAGTAACACACAAAATTATTTGAAAATGATAGACATTCCTGGTCCCCTTCCCATCTCTTTTTACACATAAAGTTTTACTCTTACGATGCAGGCTAACATTTACATGGTGCTTATATGCCAGGCATGGTTCTAATGTAACCTTCACAATAGCCCTGGGTGATGAATAAATTATTGGCTCTGGTTTACGAATGAGGAACCCAGGCACGGGGAGGTTAAGTTACCTACCCAATGCCGTGCAGTCAGTAAATGATCCAGTGTCTGGGAGGCTTGCTGTTCCCGGATTCCCTCTCTGAAGCGCTCACTGGTCTGAGACAGCACCATTTTTACATCTGGTTTGGCAGGAGCTGGGGAAGTGTTCTTTTATTAGCACTGGAGAGAAGCCAAGGGTGTTGCACTTGCTTATTACTCAATGATGTAGTTTATTTGGGGAAAGGGCAAAACTAAAATTGTTGGTTTACTAATTTTTTTATGATTTTTAACTTTAAGCAGTGTGGAACTTGGAAAATAAAAATGTGTGGTAGGATTTTTAACAATATATGTTTGGTCATAGATATCTAAAACAGTTTGGGGGGAGGGGGCAGGAACTAGAAATCAATCAGTTTAGCCCAACAATGCCAGTTCTATATTTTGTGTGGCTGATAGAAAAGAGAACAAAACGCTCCAGTTACCTGATGAGAAAATAGCTATCGGCATTCAGATATTTTCATGGAAGAATAGAGATGGCCTCATTCAAACACAGGCCACCCTTTCCTGCGCACTGGACATCTCGCCTGTGGGAAGACCAGAAGGTTACCTCAAAAGAGATTTGAATCTTCGTAAGTCCCAGGACGGGCTTCCTGGGTAGCATGGTGGTTAAGAATTCATCTGCCAAGGCAGGAGACCCAAGAGATGGGGGTTCGATCCTTGGATTGGGAAGAACCCCTGGAGGAGGAAATGGCAAGCCACTCCACTGTTCTTGCTTGGAGAATCCCATGGACAGAGGAACCTGGAAGATTGCAGTCCATGGGGTTGCAGAATCAGACACAACTGAAGTGACTTAGCCCTGCAGCACAAATCCCAGGACAAACATTTAGTTAAGAGCCCAGATTTCTGCCCAACAGTGAGTAGAGGTTTTGTAGGTCTGGAAAATTCTGAGAAAATAAGCTGTTTATTCATAGTAATAACAAATGAAAAACAACCCACATGTCCAGTGAGGGCAGAATGGCCAACAACTGTCTCATGCCAGCCGTGCCTCCCTGGTCCTCAGGGTCACAGACTCCTGGGACTCCTGCAGCACGCCCAGGACTGAGAGAGCTCTCTGGACGAGGGTGAGAGCTCTCTGGACTAGGGTGAGAGCTCTCTGGACTAGGGTGAGAGCTCTCTGGCGGGTGACCAGCTTCCTTCTAGCCTCCGGGCTCGTGGTCAGCTCTGGGGGCTGGCGTGACCCCTGCATCACTGATCTCCTCCCTCTGACAACAGCTTCATACCCCAATACTGTGCTGTGGTCCTCTGCTTCAGTTTCCCTTTATAGTCCTGTGGTTTGGCAGTGTCATTCTAGGATCCCGTCAGATCCTGTCTAGCTCTTGTGAGCCTTTGTCTCTTGAACTGGATTCCCCATCTCTCTGCCAACTGCCCTTGGGCCCCATCCTATAAGTGAAATAAGTCCTCCAGAGGCACAGTAAGCTATGACCAAGAATCTCACAGTACCTGGAACCTTCCACCAGCTCAGATGTTTATCCCACCTCTCTATTCCACACAGACCAAGCTTACAAGTAAAACATTCATTTGGGGCTTCTCGGTGTTTCTAGAGTTTGTATTTATGTATCCCCTAAAAGTGTGTGGACTTTCAAGTTTTTGTTGAGTCATTTTAATGTTAATATAACTTATATGTGTAGCAACGTGAGACTGTGCATAAATATATTACATTTATAGCTCTTGTGTAACTAAAACCCAAGGAGATTTATAAATAAAATGAAAGAAAATGACAATATCAACACCTTTCAAATTACAATAGAAGCTTAATGTAATGGATGACGCTGCTCTGTTAAAACTAAATCACAATGACGGATTTAAAGTTTTATTTTTAAAATTTATGTTTCTGTTTTATATTTTAGTTGATTCCTTTGGGTTTGAAAATAATGATCCCTCTTTGGAGTTATGATTATTGTAATTATTATTTCTCTTTTAAAACAAAAAACTGTTTAACCTCCAATCCGTCACTTTGATGGCCCTAAATATATAAGTTGCTGTTGTTGTTCAGCGGCTAAGTCATGTCCAACTATCTGTGACCCCATGGATTGCAGCACTCCAGGCTTCCCTGTCCTCCATTATCTTTGCCCAAATTCACATCCACTGAGTCAGGGATGCTGTCTGATCATCTCATCCTCTGCTGCCCTCTTCTCCTTTTGCCTTCAGTCTTTCCCAGCATCAGGATCTTTCCAATGAGTAGGCTCTTCGCACCAGGTAGCCAAAGAGCTTCAGTGTCAGTCCTTCCAGTGAATATTCAAGGTTGTGTTCATCCCAGAATATAATAAAAAAACAACTTGCAATATTAAAGTCTACACTGGATGGTTTCTTCCCTACTGTATTTACTGCTAATGAAATGCTGGGAGTTTATATGAAGAGGGACAGGATCCCCACTATTCGTTCACCACTCTCAGAACTACAGTGCAGGTGGGAGTCTCGGTTGTCCCCACTCCTCCTCTGGTTCAAGGTGACTACAGCTTACTCAACTTGGTTGGCTGCAAAGCCCACTCATGTATTTGGCTAGTTGATGATGATTATAAATCAAGTGTAAGTAGGTAACAAGGGCTTGAGGCTGCAGAGAGCTTAAGGTGGGCATTCAGATCATCTTTTTTGCTCTTTCGTGACTCTATGGACTGTAGCTCACTGGCTCCACCGTCCATGGGATTTCCCATGGATGCATACACACAGACACATGCACACATGCACACTCACACACACCTGTAAAAATCAGTGAAAATTCTGTAAAAACAAAAAATTAAGGCCGACCTGTTTCTGAAACAACAAGCTATAAGCCGAGGGAGTAAAGATTTGGAAATGGGACAGCATTTGCTGGTGAGCTTATGAGCAGAATCACACTCCCACACAATGTTGCAGGGAATGCAAAGCGGCACAGCCTTAGGAAGAGGAATTGGCAAAATCTAACAAAATTTAGAGCTTTCATACACTCTGACCCAGCTCCTAAAGTATGTCCATCATTTACTCCAAGCATCAAAATATGCCAGATGAATATTTATTACCACATTGCTTGTAAGAGCCAAGTTTGAAAACAACACACATTTCTAGCAGCAAAGGTTTAATTAGTGCAATATGGCATTCTACAGGCTGGAATAGTACACAGCCAAGGAAAGAATGAGGTTAATTTGTACATACCTACAGGAAAGTTGTCCAAGTCATATTGCTAAGCAAGTTGCAAAAATTCTACATATGAGATCTCATCATTGCTTTAAAGAATTAATATGTGTTTTAAAATGCATAAGAATTTATAGTAAATGGTTAAAATGGTTCATTTGGTCTTTTCCCCAAGATACCTTTGTCTAGTCAGGGTCTTTTGTGGTTCCACACAAACTAGGATTGCAATTCCAGCTCCAGTGTCAGGGGTATTATCATAGGGATCACATTAAATCTGTAGATTGCTTTGGGTAAGATGGACATTTTAACAATACTAATTCTTTCAATCTATGAATATGGGATATCTTCTTGGTCATTTCTATTGTTGTCAACTTCCTGCATCAATGTCTTGATAATTTCCAGAGTACAGTCTTCCACGGCATTGGCTAAATTTATTCTTAGATATTTTATTCTTTTTAACTGGATTGTAAGTAGGATTGCTTTCATCATTTGTCTTTCTCATAGCTCATTATTAGTGCATAGAAATGCAACAGTTTTCTGTATACGAATCTTGTATCCTAAAACTTTACTGAATTGATTTATTAGTTCTTATAATTTTTTGGTGAAGTCTTTAGGGTTTTCCACATATAATGTCATGTAATCTGCAAAAGTCTTCCATTCCAGTTTGGATGCCTTTTAATCTTTTTTCTTGTTTGGTTGCTGTGGATAGGTCTTCCAATACTAAATAAAATAGAGGTGGTGAGAGTGGGCATCCTTATCATGTTTCCGATCTTACAGGACAACAAAGTTGGAGGTATTATGCCTCCTGACTTCAGACTATACTACAAAGATACAGTAATAAAAAATAGACACATAGATCAATGGAACAGAAGAGAGCCCAGAAACAAACCCATACACATATGGTTGGTTAGTCTGTGACAAAGGAGGCAAGCATACACAATGGAGGGAAAAAAATCTCTTTAATAAATGGTATTGGGAAAACTAGACACCTACTTCTAAAAGGATGAAATTGGAACATTCTTTACCATCGTATACAAAAATAAACTCAAAATGAATTAAAAACTTAAACGTAAGACCAGAAACCATAAAGCTTCTAGAAGGAGACAAAGACAGCGCAATCTTTGACATAAATAGCAAAGGTGTTTCTTTAGGTCTGCCTCCCAAAGCAAGGAAAAGCAAAGACACACACACAGGACCTCACTTAAAAGCTTTTGCACAGCAAATGTAAGTGAAAGTGAAGTCGCTCAGTCGTGTCCGACTCTTTTCGAGACCAGAGACCGTAGCCTACCAGGCTCCTCCGTCTGTGGGATTTTCCAGGCAAGAGTACTGGACTGGGTTGCCATTTGCTTCTACAGGAGATATTCCCAACCCAGGGATCGAACCCAGGTCTCCTGCATTGCAGGCAGATGCTTTACCATCTGAGCCACCAGGGAAGAGCTTACAGCAAATGTAATCATCAACAAAATAAAAAGACAGCCTACTAGTGGGAGAAAATATTTGCAGACAATATGACTGACAATGAAATGGGCTTCCCTAGGAGTTCAGCTGATAAAGAATCCTCCTGCAATGAAGGAGACCCTGGTTCAATTTCTGGGTCAGAAAGTTTCCCTGGAGAAGGGATAGGCTACCCACTCCAGTATTCTTGGGCTTCCCTGGTGTCTCAGGGGATAAAGAATCTGCCTATAATGCGGGAGACCTGAGTTTGGTCACTGGGTTGGGAAGATCCTCTGGAGGAGGGCATGGCAACCTACTCCAGTATTCTTGCGTAGGGAATTCCCATGTGTTAGCGATGGAATGAAACACCAACACGGCCGAGTGGTTTGAATCTTTTTCTTTATTCTTTTTATTCTCCTGCTTCTTGCAGCTGCCTTATTTTATATCTTTTGCACAACAATTTACAGGGCAAGTTGCCAACACTATGATTCAATGACTATACAGTGCGCAGGCACGGGGCGAGATAACCTTTACCTTAACTTATTTACTGCAGCTAAGACTTTGTTTGGGGGAACTTCCTTATCAACTTAGAATCCATTTCGACCCTGGGTCTGTTCCTTTTTGAAGGATCAGAGAAACATCCTTGTATGCAAGAAATGTTCTTTTCCACGGGGTCAAATGATTCTTGGCTGAAGATCTCGTTTGCAAGAATATTCAGCCCTAACCGGGAGCCTTGTTTGCAAGTCTTCCCAGCCTCCCTTATACTTTGTTCCCTACACCCATGGATAGGGGGGCCTGGTAGGCTACAGTCCATGGGGTCTCAAAGAGTTGGACACAACTGAGCAACTAAACACGCATGACTAACAAGGGGTTAACATCCAAAACATGTAAACAGCTCATGCAATGCAGCATAAACAAAGCAGCCTGATTTTAAAACGGGCAAAAGAACCTAAATAGACATTTTTCAAAAAACAGGCATCCAGCTGAACAATAGGCACATAAAAAGATACTCAACATCATTAATCAACTGATTAATGCAAATCAAAACCACAGTGAGGTATCACCTTACACCTGTCAGAATGGCTATCATCAAAAAGATCCCAAACAGCAAACGTTGGTGAGTATGTGGAGAAAAGCGAACCCTAGCACACTGCTGGAGGGAATGTAAATTGGTGCAGCCACTATGGAAAGCAGTATTGAGGTTCCTCAAAAAATTTTAAAAAAAATTTTTTAACTACCATTTGATCCAGTAATTCCATTCTGAGTATTTATCTGAAAAAAAAAAATGAAAGCACAAATTTGAAAAGATACATGCATCCCATTGTTCATAGCAGCATTATTTACAACAGTCAAGAAATGAGACAACCGAAGTGTCCAATAGTAGATGAATGAATGAAGACGATGTGGCGTGTATGTACGTGTGTGTACATATTCATTTCATATATATATTATATATATGCAATGGGATACTACTCAGCCATTAAAAACTGATGCTTTCAAATTGTGGTGCTGGAGAATGCTCTTGAGAGTCCCTTGGACAGCAGGGAGATCAAATCAGTCAATCCTGAAGGAAATCAACCTTGAATATTCACTGGAAGGACTGATGCTGAACCTGAAGCTCCAGTACTTTGGGCACCTGATGCGAAGTATTGACTCATTGGGAAAGACCCTGAGGCTGTGAAAGATTGAGAGCAGAAGAAGGGGGCAACAGAGGATGAGATGGTTGGATAGCATCACCAACTCAATAGACATGAATCTGATGCTATAGACAAACTCTGCTGCTGCAGCTGCTGCTAAGTCACTTCAGTCGTGTCCGACTCTGTGTGAGCCCATAGACAGAAGCCCACCAAGCTCCCCCCTCTCTGAGATTCTCCAGGCAAGAACACTGGAGTGGGTTGCCATTTCCTTCTCCAATGCATGAAAGTGAAAAGTGAAAAGTTAAAGGGAAGTCGCTCAGTCGTATCCAACTCTTAGTGACCCCATGGGCCGCAGCCCAACAGGCTCCTCCATCCATGGGATTTTCCAGGCAAGAGTACTGGAGTGAGGTGCCATTGCCTTCTCTGGAGCAAACTCTAGGAGACGTGAAGGGCAGGACAGGGAAGGAAAACTGGCGTGCTGCAGTCCATGGAGTTGCAAAGAGTCTGACATAACTTGGCAACTAAACAAGAATAACATTTAAAAAGAAAGAAATTTTGCCCTTTGCAACAGCGTGGAAGGACCTGGAGGGTATTATGCTTGGTGAAATAAGTCAGACAAGGAAAGACAAATACTATATGTTTTCACTTACTTATGAAATCTAAAAAATAAAACAAGTGAACAAATAAAACAGAAACAGAGTCACAGAGAGCAAATTAGTGGTTACTAGGGAGAGAGGGAAGAAGAGCGAGGCAAAACAGGTGGTAGGGATTAAGAGGAACAAATTACGAAGTATAAAATAAGTAAGTTGTTTCATAGATATAATGTACAACATAGGGAATATAGTCAATATTTCATAATAACTTTGTATGGAATATATCCTATAAAAAATATCAAATTACTATGTTGTATACCTGAAACTAACACAATACAATATTATTGTAAGTCAACTATACCTCAGTTTTTTAAATGATTAATCTTCCAGGGGAGATATAGAATTATGGAAGATTTAACTTACTGCTTCATATGGTAAGAAAGCAGAGTAGCTTTTTTATATTATAAGAGAAAACTCAGGGAGTCAGGCATTATTTTAAGGGCTGGTGATACAGTGAGAAAGAAGCAGGACAGAGCCCTGCCCCCACAGGTAGCTATTCTGCTGTAAGAGAGACAACAAGCCACGGACCCGTGATGATGCAGGAAGTGATGTTTCCTGTGATGGAAAACAACCAAGGTGTGAATGTTTTCAGTCACAACCGGTCCTCGTCTCCATTCCCACCAGCAGGGTAGGAGGGTCCCCTTTTCTCTGCACCTTCTCCAGAACGTTTGTTTGTGGATTTGAGTACAATGGAAGCATATACGCTAACATACGTAACTAGATAGCCAATGGGGATTTCTGTATGACTCAGGAAACTCGGACTGGAGCCGTGTAATAACCTAGAGAGGCGGGAATGGGTGGGAGGAGGGAGGGAGATTCAAACGGGAGGGGACATATATATGCACCCGTGGTTAGTTCATGGCGATGTATGGCAGAATCAAACCATTACTGTACACCAATCATCAATCAATAAAAATAAATAATTAAAAAAATGAGTCCTCCTCTACCTTTCTCACATGTTTTCCCCAGAGAAGGTGGACAGGGGTCATTGTCCACCAGTTGCAGGACGGGAAGCATCAGCAACCATTCCAGGCAGGTCTCCTTATTCTCAGGGACCTGCCTGTCCACCCTTTCTTGGGAGGTGCACTGTGGTTTGCAATCACAGGAAAAAGACAGCTGGGGATGGACTCGTTACAACAGATTACAAAAAGAAAGATTTGGGACTTCCCTGGTGGCACTGTGAATAATAATCTGCCTGACAAAGCAGAGAACGCAGGTTCCATCCCTGGTTGGGAGGATCCACGCGTGTGGAGGAGCAACTAAGCCCAGGTACCACTCTCCTGGCACTCAGTGGAGTCTGTACCCTAGAGCCAGCGAGCCGCACCTGCTGAGCCCACGTGCTGCCGACATGCTAGAGCCCGTGGCCCGAGGCGAGAGAAGCCACCGCAGTGGGAAGGCCAGGCACCGCAGAGAGTAGCCCGTGCTCACTGCAGCTAGAGAAAGCCCCTGCACAGCAACGAAGATTCAATGGAACCAAAAACAAATGAATAAAAGTATTTTATTAAATATACACACATTTTAAAAAGGAGGGTTTGTGAGTTTATTGCCAAAATCATTAGATTCTGCTGCTTCACAAGGAATCTTTCAGAAACTATTTTTTATGAAGACTATTATGGGCCAGCTGTTTTGCTAAGACTCACACTCTAAGCCTTAGAGCATCAACAAAGGAAACTGTTCTTACTACACAAACGTAGGAGCCAGTGGCTGGTGGACGGGGATTCGAACCCAGGTCTCATCCAGTCACTGGTGCATATGGCACCTCCTGCCTGTCCCTGCTAGGCGGGTGACGATGGGCTGACACTCTCCTGGCACTCAACTCCCACCCCTTCCACCACGGCTCCCCCACCAGGCTCACTTCTGAGAGCCCTCCCCTCGGCACTGTCAACTGTGACTCAGGACCGTGGAAACTCCCTCTGCACCTCCCCGTGGCTCAGCGGGCGTGGGCTCCCTCCCCGCAGGTGCTGAGTCAGGCTGGGCCCTGAGAAGTGGGGACACGCACACGTATGTCACAGCTAGTACAATGCACACACAGACGCAGACAGTGCCCAGGGCCTGGGGGATTGACGACAGCTTGCAAGGAAGCAGACGTACGTTCAGACTTTGCTCACATCACTTGAGGAACTCTGACAAAGCCCCCAGTGCAGGATGTTACCTGGAAATGTTATTGACCAATGTTGCATAGCCCAAGTCTAACAGAGTCACAAATTTCCATGCTCTGGATTAACACAAAGTGACAAGAGGCACCATTTCACACAGTGGGCAAGTGGACCAACTGTGGGTTCAGATCAGAGCCAATCTTCAGCTATTTTAAAGCTATACGTTCTTGACAAAAGCTATCAAATTTCTCAATGTCTCAGGTTCCTGATCTGCACGATGGGCATCTTAATTCTTCATTCAAAGTCATGGGGAGGATTATATCTGAGGGACTGATAGGGCTCACATAGCACTGCCTGGTCCATGGTGTGACAAAGCGGCTGTGACGGGACCCTCATCTCTTTGGTCCCTTCCCACAGAGGAAAAGCCTTTGCAGGGCTTACCCTGTTCCTTCACCATCAAGCTCCAGCCAAGAGTAGTGATGCTGAGGCTGACAAGACCTAACGTTTCTCCTTTCCGCCCCGATGACCTCCTTGTGTACCAAAACTAGTTTGTATAATTTTTCTTTTGAATTTTCCTGGAGAAGTGGAAATGGAACTTTTCCTGGAGAATGTTCCATAGCTGAAGTCTATGATGACACTTCCAAGATCCTCAGAGAAAGCAAGCTCGAGCCTGGCCGGTGATGCTCTGCCTTTGCAGAATGAGGATTCCTGGCCTCAGGGAATTGCCTTCTGCCCCCAAAGCCTGCAATCTGTTTTCTGTTGTTTTTTTGTTTGTTTTAAATTGGCGTATAATTGTTTTACAAGGCTGTGTTAGTTTCTGCTGTACAATAAAAGTGACCCTGCCATACGTAGGCCTGTATCCTCTCCCTCTTGGACTTACCTCTCACTCCACCCGCCATGCCACCCTCTACATCATCACAGAGCACTGAGCTGAGCTCCCTGTGCTATCCAGCAGCTTCCCACTAGCTATTTTACACACGTATGTGCATGCATGCTCAGCCATGTCCGACTCTTTAATCCCATGGACTGTAGCCCACCGAGTTCCTCTGTCCATGGGATTTCCTAGGCGAGAATACTGGAGAGGGTTGCCATTTCCTACTCCACGGGATCTTTCTGACCCGGGGATCGAAGAATCTGAGTCTCTTACGTCTGCTGTGCTGGCAGGCAACTTCTTTACCACTGCGCCGCCTCGGAAGCCCATGGTAATGTACATATGTCACTGCTACACCCTCAATTTGCCTGGCAGGCTACGGTCCATGGATCACCAAGAGTTGGACATGATCAAAGCAACTTAGCACACACAAGTATGCATGCCTTGTGTCTGCATGTCCATTTTCTACCCTGGGTCTCTATTCCTGTCCTGCAAATGTTTTATCCAGCTAAAGGGTCAGCACGGCTCTTGCAGTATCTCCAGCAGTTACATGTCACTCTTGATCGGCTCTTGATAAGTCTGTGGCTGTGAACCGGGACGGTCATGGGTTTTGCTCACGATTGTGCAAGAGTTTAAATCCTTGGCCAGAAATCGCCCGAGATCGTGTCAACATGGCCTGCGGCCCTTCGTGCCCTGGCTTCTTCGGGAGCACGGGATGAGGGAACCTTTTTTTCCCTTTGTGATCATAGCTGCCTGAATTGCTCACCCTTCTGAAGCGGGCTTGGGAGGCGAGGGCAAACAGGCTGCCTCATGAAGTTCTTGCTAGCCCCAGTCCTGCGCAGAACTCGTGAGTCACCGAGGGCTTTTAAAGATGAATGACGGTGCGCCGGCTTCCCAGGAAGATTAAGCATCAGTCATGGCTGTGCTTGCCTGGGCACTGTGGGGCTGACTCACGTGGACCGGGAAACACAGCAATGTGGACACCTGAGACAGCGCAGCCCTCCAAGGCCGCGATTCTGCCGTCTCCGCATGTTTTGGGGTGTTTCCTCCTTTTGGTGTTTCTTTTTGCTATTGTACACACTGTAGATTGCCTAAATAAATGTATACATTTGTTGCTGTTCAGTCACTCGGTTGTGTCTGACTCTTTGTGACCCCATGGACTGCAGCACGCCAGGCTTCCCTGTCCTTCTCTGTCTCCCAGAGTTTGCTTCTCTGCCTATTGAGTTGCTGTTGCTATTCAGCCATTTCATTCTCTGTCACCCTCTTCTCCTCCTGCCCTCAGTATTTCCCAGCATTAGGAAAATACCTCTATTTATGTAATCTGTACTTTTTATGTGTCTGTGTTTATATACCTAGGTGTATATATATATTATATATATATTATATATATATAGGTATACATACATATGCATGTATATGGGGGTACTTGTATATATATATATATATATATATATGTGTGTGTGTGTGTGTGTGTGTGTGCGTGTGTGTATCTATATATGGGATACCTCTATTTTTGTGATCTGTACTATATATAAATGTGTGTGTGTGTATAAAAATAGAGGTATGTGTAGGTATACATATCCAGAGTACCTATATATGTTCCTATATGTATGGGATACCTTCATTTACATAGTTTGTACTATATGTTGTTGTTCAGGCACTCAGTTGTGTCTGACTCTGCGACCCCATGGACTGCAGCACGGCTAGGCTTCCCTGCCCATCACCAACTCCCAGAGCTTGCTCAAACTCATGTCCATTGAGTCAGTGATGTCATCCAAACATCTCATCCTCTGTTGCTCCCTTCCCTTCCTGCCCTCAATCTTTCCCATCATCAGGATATTTTCCAGTGGGTTGGCTCTTTGCATCCAGTGGCCAAAGTATTGGAGCTTCCGCTTCAGCATCGGTCCTTCTAATGAATATGCAGGATCGATTTCCTTCAGAATTGACTGGTTTGATTTCCTTGCTGTCCAAGGGACTCTCAAAAGTCTTCTCTAGCATCATAGTTAGAAAGTATCAATTCTTCAGCACTCTGTCTTCTTTATGGTCCAACTCTCACATCCACATATGACTACTGGAAAAAAACGTAGCTTTGACTATACAGACCTTTGTTGGCAAAGTGATATTTCTGCCTTTTAATATGCCATGTAGGTTGGTCATAGCTTTTGTTGCAAGAAGCAACCATCTTTTAATTTCCTGACTGCAGTCATTGTCTGCAGGGATTTGGGAGTTCAGGAACATAAAGTCTGCCACTGTTTCCATTGTTTGCACATCTATTTGCCATGAAATGATGGGACCAGATGCTATGATCTTTTTTGAATGTTAAGTTTTAAGCCAGGTTTTCATGCTCCTCTTTCATCTTCATCAAGAGGCTCTTCAGTACCTCTTTGCTTCTTTTGTCCCCACAGAGCACTGAGTGGAGTTCCTCGTGCTATATAGTAGGTTCTCATTAGTTACCTTTCTTATACGCAGTATCAGTAGTGTATATAATATCAGTCCTAATCTACCAGCTTATCTCACCCCTTACCCCCTTCTCTATGTCTAGGTCTCTATTTCTGTTTTGCAAATAGGTTCATCTTTTTTTTTATCTTGTTTGTTTTTTAAGAGAAAGAGGAATAAAACAGGCAATGGATACTTAGAGCAGAGTATGGATTGATTGGCAACTTTTTTCTGAAAATGATTTCGGCTTTGAGGACCTTATCATCTCTGTCACGAACACTCGGATTTTTCCGTCATTGTATAGAAGCAGTGACGGGCAGCTATGAGCGAGCAAGTGTAGCTGTTTTCCAACAAACCTTTCTTTTCAAAAACAGGTGGAGGGGCTAGAGCTGTTTGGCAGCCCCTGGTGCAAAGGCATGAACGGTTTTGGGTTAGTCTCACATCAGATTGAGGAGAAAGCTGATTGGTCACCCACTCGCCTCAGACAGACTGGCAAAGCTGGGACACTCCGGGTGCCTTTCCTTGCTGCTGCACATGGCTTTCTACCAGAATTAAAATGGATTTGAAGAAATGATTTTGTGCAAATTCAGTTTCACACTGAAGATCTTCCCAACCCAGGGATCGAATCTGGGTCTCCTGCATTACAGGCAGATTCTTTACCAACTGAGCTAGGAGGGAATCTACTTAGGGTCCACACTAATTCACATCCAGGTGCTGTAGGACTGATGTTTTTATGACTAGGGGCCCTCTTTGAGGAAAAGAACACAAAATTACATGTAGATGTTAATTCATATTTAGAATGCAAACAAATGACAAGAAATTACAAGAGCAGTGGACATCGGACTGCCTACCTCCTGCCAATTCTCTAGGCAATTTACCACAAGTGGCTCTGGAGACTGTCTTTTGGCCTTGCTCCCTACCTATAGCACTCTATAGCTCCCAGAAGCCCTGCACGGTCTTAGAGGACATGCAGATGAAGGCTCTGTGACTTAAGGTCATTTACTCCCAGGTAAGGCCCCCTTTGCCTGCAAAAGGAGGCTTGCATTCAGGCCAGGTGTGTGGGAAAGAAAATGAGGGGTAGGTGTGGGTATCAGAGCCTCGCGCAAAGGGGCAGGGTCCTGGCTCAGTCTGGATGTTGCAGTCACCATGGCCTGGGAAGCAGGCCCAGCTGGACAGCGGGGACCACGTGCCCCCTTTGCCTCCCAGCCTTCTGCTTCCCAGAAGCCCCACACAAAGCCAACAACCAAGGACGGGGCTTCCCCCCAGCAACAAGGTACAGTCACTGCTCCCCTCCCCCCAGCCCTGAGAACTTCACCAGCAGCTCGTCAAGTCATGCTGCAGCTGAAAGTCAGGGTCCTGGCTCAGTCTGGATGTTGCAGTCACCATGGCCTGGGAAGCAGGCCCAGCTGGACAGCGGGGACCACGTGCCCCCTTTGCCTCCCAGCCTTCTGCTTCCCAGAAGCCCCACACAAAGCCAACAACCAAGGACGGGGCTTCCCCCCAGCAACAAGGTACAGTCACTGCTCCCCTCCCCCCAGCCCTGAGAACTTCACCAGCAGCTCGTCAAGTCATGCTGCAGCTTGAAAGGCACATCCTGATTTGCCCCAGTTTATGTCCCTTGTAAGATAGGGGTGTAATCACAGCCCTCTGCTGTGAGCCAGCCAGATGAAAGGTCCCAGTGAAGGGACAGTGAAGTATGATTGGGACAACAGGGAGGAGCCAGGCCCCAGGGTAGACTCTTCTGAGGACTGCTGACATGGCTGGGGCCAGTTGGTTTGATTTGGGGGCAGAACAGGGCTGGGTTTCAGGGAGTAGGGAGGCCTTGCTGCCCCAGTCCTCAGCCCTCCCCTTTCTCCTTTGGTTATTTCTTTCCTCTGCTCTACCACCTGTCTGTCCAAGCCCCACTGCTCCTAAAGTTGGAGGGTTGGCCCAATATTCCTGGATGGGCTGCTTGTGTAGGGTAGAGGGTCTTCTTGCTATACACTCCATATTTAACCCTGGCCCTATTAAGCCTACTGTTAAATGGCATGCTACAATGGGGGTTTTGGCAGAATCCCAAATCTCTCTTATGTCCTACAATCCTGTTCATTTGTCCATCTACACATTCATCTAGCCATTCATCCATCCACCATTCATCTCCCATCATCCATTAATTCATCCATCCATCATCCGTCCATTCATTTCATAGAAGAGCATTAAACACCGCTTACTCTGCCAGGAGCTATACTTGCCTCTGAAGCTACAAAGCTTTTCCAAGACCAGACTCCTGCTGCCAGGGAGACTTTGGTCTCCAGAGGAAGCAGACAGCATGTTTGATGGGTGTCATCTGCAGTGATGGAGCACGAATAGCATGGCTCTAAAACTGAACCAGGCAACTTTGATCAGGACCTGAATCCACAGCCTTTTAACTGAGATCACACATCTGGTCTCAGGACTTAGTCAAGCTCAGATTCTTGGTGTCTCATAACAGAAAGAATTTAATGAGACAAAGTGATAGGTAAGAAGTGGAGTTATTTAGAGAGAAACACTCCACAGACAGCGTATGGGCCATCTCAGAAGGCGAGAGAGGTACAAGGGTACAGGGTTGCCCGTTTTTATGCTGCTGCTGCTAAGTCACTTCAGTCGTGTCCGACTCTGTGAGATCCCATAGAGGGCAGCCCACCAGGCTCCCCCGTCCCTGGGATTCTCCAGGCAAGAACACTGGAGTGGGTTGCCGTTTCCTTCTCCAATGCATGAAAGTGAAAAGTGAAGGTGAAGTTGCTCAGTCATGTCCGACCTTTCGCGACCTCATGGACTGCAGCCCACCATGCTCCTCTGTCCATAGGAGTTTCCAGGCAAAAGTACTGGAGTGGGGTGCCATTGCCTTCTCTGGTCAGTTTTTATAGAGGTGGGTAATTTCATAAGCTAATAAGCCAGAGGAGTATTCCAGCTGTTTGGGAGAAGGGGTGGGGATTTCCAGGGATTGGACCACTTGAATATGCAGGATCGATTTCCTTCAGAATTGACTGGTTTGATTTCCTTGCTGTCCAAGGGACTCTCAAAAGTCTTCTCTAGCATCATAGTTAGAAAGTATCAATTCTTCAGCACTCTGTCTTCTTTATGGTCCAACTCTCACATCCACATATGACTACTGGAAAAAAACGTAGCTTTGACTATACAGACCTTTGTTGGCAAAGTGATATTTCTGCCTTTTAATATGCCATGTAGGTTGGTCATAGCTTTTGTTGCAAGAAGCAACCATCTTTTAATTTCCTGACTGCAGTCATTGTCTGCAGGGATTTGGGAGTTCAGGAACATAAAGTCTGCCACTGTTTCCATTGTTTGCACATGTATTTGCCATGAAATGATGGGACCAGATGCTATGATCTTTTTTGAATGTTAAGTTTTAAGCCAGGTTTTCATGCTCCTCTTTCATCTTCATCAAGAGGCTCTTCAGTACCTCTTTGCTTCTTTTGTCCCCACAGAGCACTGAGTGGAGTTCCTCGTGCTATATAGTAGGTTCTCATTAGTTACCTTTCTTATACGCAGTATCAGTAGTGTATATAATATCAGTCCTAATCTACCAGCTTATCTCACCCCTTACCCCCTTCTCTATGTCTAGGTCTCTATTTCTGTTTTGCAAATAGGTTCATCTTTTTTTTTATCTTGTTTGTTTTTTAAGAGAAAGAGGAATAAAACAGGCAATGGATACTTAGAGCAGAGTATGGATTGATTGGCAACTTTTTTCTGAAAATGATTTCGGCTTTGAGGACCTTATCATCTCTGTCACGAACACTCGGATTTTTCCGTCATTGTATAGAAGCAGTGACGGGCAGCGTATGAGCGAGCAAGTGTAGCTGTTTTCCAACAAACCTTTCTTTTCAAAAACAGGTGGAGGGGCTAGAGCTGTTTGGCAGCCCCTGGTGCAAAGGCATGAACGGTTTTGGGTTAGTCTCACATCAGATTGAGGAGAAAGCTGATTGGTCACCCACTCGCCTCAGACAGACTGGCAAAGCTGGGACACTCCGGGTGCCTTTCCTTGCTGCTGCACATGGCTTTCTACCAGAATTAAAATGGATTTGAAGAAATGATTTTGTGCAAATTCAGTTTCACACTGAAGATCTTCCCAACCCAGGGATCGAATCTGGGTCTCCTGCATTACAGGCAGATTCTTTACCAACTGAGCTAGGAGGGAATCTACTTAGGGTCCACACTAATTCACATCCAGGTGCTGTAGGACTGATGTTTTTATGACTAGGGGCCCTCTTTGAGGAAAAGAACACAAAATTACATGTAGATGTTAATTCATATTTAGAATGCAAACAAATGACAAGAAATTACAAGAGCAGTGGACATCGGACTGCCTACCTCCTGCCAATTCTCTAGGCAATTTACCACAAGTGGCTCTGGAGACTGTCTTTTGGCCTTGCTCCCTGCCTATAGCACTCTATAGCTCCCAGAAGCCCTGCACGGTCTTAGAGGACATGCAGATGAAGGCTCTGTGACTTAAGGTCATTTACTCCCAGGTAAGGCCCCCTTTGCCTGCAAAAGGAGGCTTGCATTCAGGCCAGGTGTGTGGGAAAGAAAATGAGGGGTAGGTGTGGGTATCAGAGCCTCGCGCAAAGGGGCAGGGTCCTGGCTCAGTCTGGATGTTGCAGTCACCATGGCCTGGGAAGCAGGCCCAGCTGGACAGCGGGGACCACGTGCCCCCTTTGCCTCCCAGCCTTCTGCTTCCCAGAAGCCCCACACAAAGCCAACAACCAAGGACGGGGCTTCCCCCCAGCAACAAGGTACAGTCACTGCTCCCCTCCCCCCAGCCCTGAGAACTTCACCAGCAGCTCGTCAAGTCATGCTGCAGCTTGAAAGGCACATCCTGATTTGCCCCAGTTTATGTCCCTTGTAAGATAGGGGTGTAATCACAGCCCTCTGCTGTGAGCCAGCCAGATGAAAGGTCCCAGTGAAGGGACAGTGAAGTATGATTGGGACAACAGGGAGGAGCCAGGCCCCAGGGTAGACTCTTCTGAGGACTGCTGACATGGCTGGGGCCAGTTGGTTTGATTTGGGGGCAGAACAGGGCTGGGTTTCAGGGAGTAGGGAGGCCTTGCTGCCCCAGTCCTCAGCCCTCCCCTTTCTCCTTTGGTTATTTCTTTCCTCTGCTCTACCACCTGTCTGTCCAAGCCCCACTGCTCCTAAAGTTGGAGGGTTGGCCCAATATTCCTGGATGGGCTGCTTGTGTAGGGTAGAGGGTCTTCTTGCTATACACTCCATATTTAACCCTGGCCCTATTAAGCCTACTGTTAAATGGCATGCTACAATGGGGGTTTTGGCAGAATCCCAAATCTCTCTTATGTCCTACAATCCTGTTCATTTGTCCATCTACACATTCATCTAGCCATTCATCCATCCACCATTCATCTCCCATCATCCATTAATTCATCCATCCATCATCCGTCCATTCATTTCATAGAAGAGCATTAAACACCGCTTACTCTGCCAGGAGCTATACTTGCCTCTGAAGCTACAAAGCTTTTCCAAGACCAGACTCCTGCTGCCAGGGAGACTTTGGTCTCCAGAGGAAGCAGACAGCATGTTTGATGGGTGTCATCTGCAGTGATGGAGCACGAATAGCATGGCTCTAAAACTGAACCAGGCAACTTTGATCAGGACCTGAATCCACAGCCTTTTAACTGAGATCACACATCTGGTCTCAGGACTTAGTCAAGCTCAGATTCTTGGTGTCTCATAACAGAAAGAATTTAATGAGACAAAGTGATAGGTAAGAAGTGGAGTTATTTAGAGAGAAACACTCCACAGACAGCGTATGGGCCATCTCAGAAGGCGAGAGAGGTACAAGGGTACAGGGTTGCCCGTTTTTATGCTGCTGCTGCTAAGTCACTTCAGTCGTGTCCGACTCTGTGAGATCCCATAGAGGGCAGCCCACCAGGCTCCCCCGTCCCTGGGATTCTCCAGGCAAGAACACTGGAGTGGGTTGCCGTTTCCTTCTCCAATGCATGAAAGTGAAAAGTGAAGGTGAAGTTGCTCAGTCATGTCCGACCTTTCGCGACCTCATGGACTGCAGCCCACCATGCTCCTCTGTCCATAGGAGTTTCCAGGCAAAAGTACTGGAGTGGGGTGCCATTGCCTTCTCTGGTCAGTTTTTATAGAGGTGGGTAATTTCATAAGCTAATAAGCCAGAGGAGTATTCCAGCTGTTTGGGAGAAGGGGTGGGGATTTCCAGGGATTGGACCACTGCTTTGTTTAATTAATTAATTAATGAGGCTTCTTGGGGTCTTAGCTGCAGCACTGGAGATCTTCAGTGTGTTATGCAAGATCTTCTGCTGCAGACAGCATGCAGATTCTCTCCTTGTGGCCCCCAGGCTCAGCAGTTGTGGCTCTCAAGCTTAATTGCTCCACGGCACATGGATCTTGCTTTCCTGACCAGGAATCGAACCATGTCCTCTGCATTGCAAGGCAGATTCTTAACCACTGGATCACCAGGGAAGTCCCCACTGCCCACTTTTTGACCATTATGATCGATTTTGGAACTGTCATGGCGCCTGGGCTGTCTCACTTAGCTCGCTGCTGTGTGCTGTGTGTCGGTCACTCAGTCGTGTCCAACTCTTTGTGATCCCATGGACTGTAGCCCACAAGGCTCCTCTGTCCACAGAATTCTCCAGGCAAGCATACTGGAGTGGATTGCCATTTCCTACTCCTGGGGATCTTCCCAACCCAGGGACTGAATCCCGGGTCTCCCGAATTTCGGGCAGATTCTTTACCATCTAAACCACCAGGGAAGCTGGTGTGTTAGGATGAGCGTATACCAAGGCGCAGGGAAGATGACTGGTCCATCATCACGGACCTATCTGGTTCTCAGCAGTTTATGCCAGTCCTCAGGCTATGTCATTCTCTTCCACGTAGTGCTCTTCCCCCTTCCCTCCTGCTCTGGCTCAGCTGGCGAGCTCTGGCTCTCAGGCCTGTTTCTCAGCAGCCCTGCCTTCCAGGTGGCTTCCCTGGCATCTCAGCTGGTAAAGAATCCGCCACAGTGTGGGAGACCTGGGTTGGGAAGACCCCCTGGAGAAGGGAACCCACTCCAGTATTCTGGCTTGGAGAATTCCACGGACTGTATATTCCACGGGGTCACATAGAGTCGGACGCGGCTGAGTGACTTTCATTTCACGGGCTTCCAGGTAGGGAGCACACCTCCACCTGAACTGCGCTCTCCCTGCTCCCAAGCGTGGGAACCTGGCAGAGAAGGACACCTCGCCCTAGGCAAGGGTAATTAGCAGCCTCGCCCCTGCCAGTCTCCACAGGACTGCCCCTGAGGCCACAGCAGCCCAAGAATGCTCTGCATTTTTCTCATTTTAATAAAGGTACAAAAGGTACTTGTGGAGGAAGGAAGCCAAGAAATCAAGCCCTTTCAGGTACATTCTTGGCTCTGGTGTGCGGGATTATGCATGTGTTTTGTTTTTTTTTTTCCGCCCGGTAGGAGGGAAGGGGGCGGCCACTGCTTTATTTGAGAGTTTATCTCTCTGACTCAGGTCTGAGGAATGCCCTCCGCCCACATTCTGACCTCTAGACCCCTCAGCCCTGCTGGGTGATAACTGGGAGCTTCCTGAGAGGCTCTAGGGGAGGGAGGATGTTTGAGAGAAGGCTTGAGGGGTGACATCCATCACAGCAGAGGCAGGAACAGCTGAGGAGCTGAGGGCAGGAGTAAGAAGGTCCCAATTGGCCTCTCGGTGGCAAAGGAGGGGGCAGTCACCCTCGCATGTCTTCTGAGTCATGGCATCGCCTGATCTGGTGCTATTTTCTGCCCAAGGACAAAGCTTGGCCTCCCAGTCCTGAGATTCACCCTGTCCCAGTTCTGGCCTTGGCATATCGTGTGACTTAGGAAGAGTCAGGGTGTCCTCTGCTTGAAAGCCAGGCTGGTAACGTCTGTGACCTCACGGTGCATTGTAGACCCGGTATGACTTACTAGTTCTTCAGAGTGCATGGCCATTTGCTCCGAGACAACGGGTCAGGCAGACTCACCTGGGTCGGGAGGCGGCTGCTAACGGAGGGAGCATTTTCCTGCGTGCTGGCTTCATCTTTTGTGAGCTGCCAGGGACCGTGGCAAGTCCCTTCACTTCTGTAGGCCTCCTCGCCTTTTAAATGCTGATGATGCTAATAGCAGTATTGCCCTTGATGGAAGGTCATGCAGGTTCTTAGTATCAGTAACAGGCTTTGAGCTCCCAAGAGAAAGGCACTGAGGAGATACAAGGTGTTATTAGAAGTAACTGCCCTGTAATTGGGTCACCTTCAAAGCTGCCAGACGCCATTTACTTCATCCAGTTTCTCTGCTGCCTCTCATTCTCTTCTCTGTCCTCCTTCCTTCATCCCTCTTCTCACTCCCCGCCATCACCTTCTAATTTACGTCTCACCACAAGTCACTCTCACACTTGCCCTCACAATTTAAGATTCTACAAGAAGCATTCTGTCTCTAAAGTGATGAATCCCAGGCAAGCAGAACAGACAAAGCCCTGTGCTGTGCTGGGCTGTGCTTAGTCGCTCAGTGTGTCCAACTCTTTGCCACCCTGCATGGACTGGAGCCTGCCAGGCTCCTCTGTCCATAAGGATTCTCCAGGCAAGAATACTGGAGTGAGTTGCCATGCCTTCCTCCAGGGGTTCTTTCCAACCCAGGTATCGAACCCAGGTCTCATACATTGCAGGCAGATTCTTTACCCTCTGAGCCACAAGGGAAGCCCAAGAATACTGGAGTGGGTAGTCCATTGCTTCTCTAAGGGATCTTCCTGACCCAGGAATTGAACCAGGGTCTCCTGCATTGCAGGAGGATTCTTTGCCAGCTGAGCTACCAGAGATGCCCAGCAAAGCCCTGGGGAGCAGCATCTAAACCTCAAGCTAGAGAAGTGAAGGCTGTTCATCTATCTACCCACCTTCTGACTATCCATCCAATCATCCACAGACTTAACCAGCCAACCAACCACCCACCCACCCATCCATTCATCCATCCACCCACCCACCCATCTAATCAACTATCCACTCATCCATTCACCCATCTACTTACCCACCCACCCATCCACCCAGCCAACTATCCAACTATCCATCCATCCGTCCACCCAACTAACCAACCAACGACCCATCCATTCATCCCTCCACCCATCTAATCAGTCATCCACCCATCTAACCAACCACCCAATCAAACATTCACACATCCATCTACCCACCTATCTACTCACCTACCCAACCATTCATCCACTCACCCATCCACCCACCCAACTATCCAACCATCCATCCACCCAACTAACCACTTATTCACCCATCCTTCCATGAGTGACACATCCGATGCAGACTCAGGTGTTTGACATCAAGACCCCCCAGATCCTGGGCCTGGTGAGCAGCTTTCCGATGACCTCACTTACTCCTGGGATATGGTCCCTGGGGAAAGCAATGTCTCACCCAAAAGGAACGATTTTCAAGCAGGGACATGCCTAGGCTGGGGGAAAGCCTCAAACACTCTGCCTGAAAATGCAATTTTTACCCATTCTCCCTTGTACAATTTACACTGCTGGCAAAGAGCATGTAAGGACTGAAGGCAAGTGGAAGATCCCAGCCCTGGCATACTCCTGAAGCTCGTCAGAGTAAGGTCTTTGCATTCCCCGTGGGCAGGGCCAGGCCCTGGTTTCAGGTGCTTCTCTAGGGGATGGCTTCATTGCGGTGGGCACTAACATTTGGGGTAACAGAGCAAGCCACAGACTTCCAATGAATCTCCTATGGACACTGCAGGAGAGTGTCGAGGGAAGAGCTGGAGAAAAGTGCAAGTGGGTTTCCAGGGGCTTCTCACCCCGCTGATGGCTCAGCTGGTAAAGAATCTGCCTGCAATGTGGGAGACCTGGGTTCGATCTCTAGGTTGGAAAAGATCCTCTGAAGGAGGGCATGGCAACCCACTCCAGTACTCTAGCTTGAAGAATCCCTATAGACAGAGGAGCCTGGAGGGCTACAGTCCATGGGGTCTCAAAGAGTCAGACACGACTGAGAGACTAACCGCTTAGTCACAGGGCTCTGAGGCAGTCCAGAGTCTTACTGGAACCCCCCCACCCC
>SJYC01136420.1:0-14212 GCA_006408675.1 Madoqua kirkii
ATCTTAGGAGTTAAATTCTTTATGTTGGACTTCCCAGGTGGCTCAGTGGTAAAGAATCCACCTGCAATGCAGGAGTTGTGGGTTCAACTCCTGGGTCAGGAAGAGCTACTGGAGGAGGAAATGGCAAGCCACTCCAGTACTCTTGCCAGGAAAAATCCTATGAGCATGGGAGCATGGTGTTCTTGACAGTCCATGAGGTGATAAAGAGTCAGATGTGAATGAACACATTTTCCATTTCCAAGTTCTTGATATACCTCAATGTGAATATAAAAATTATGATGTTTAAAAGACATAGTAACTTGTCCAAGATCACACAACTAGCACAGGGTTTATCCAGAATTCCAGCCTATGTCCTCTAACATTAAAGCCCATATCCTCAATATCAGCTCTATTGTGAGAGTATTATGACAATTCTGAGGAACATCAACTAGACCAGTTAAGGAAAACTCTAATAAAAAGAGATGAAATGAAATACATTTTAAAGTCTGAGTGAGATTTTTCCAGTGCTGAAGGATAACCGTGGGTAGAAGAACATTCCAAATGGTGGAGGAAACATGGGTAAAATTACAATCAAGGTAAAAGGTAGTTTTGAGAAATGCCAGAGAGGTAAGAGAAAGGGGAGTAGAAAATACAGAGAGCCCTGCTGCTGCTGCTGCTGCTGCTAAGTCGCTTCAGTCATGTCCGACTCTGTGCAACCCCATAGACAGAAGCCCACCAGGCTCCCCGTCCCTGGGATTCTCCAGGCAAGAACACTGGACTGGGTTGCCATTTCCTCCTCCAATGCATGAAAGTGAAAAGCGAAAGGGAAGTCGCTCAATCGTGTCCGACTCTTAGCGACCCCATGGACTGCAGCCTACCAGGCTCCTCCATCCATGGGATTTTCCAGGGAAGAGTCCTGGAGTGGGGTGCCAGGGAGATGTAATCCTTATGAGACTGCTTCAGAGGACAGTATTTTCTCTCACTTGGGAAAGAGATCAACTCAGAAATTAGAGAAGTGTAGAGATACCCATATATGTATTTATCTTACTTTTGTTTGCCTGTAATTTTTTTTTTAAAAACTTCAAGCTAATCTTCTTGAGTTTTGCCGATAGTCACATATGGATGTGAGAGTCAGACTACAAAGAAGGCTGAGTGCCAGAAAATTGATGCTTTTGAATTATGGTGTTGGAGAAGACTCTTGAGAGTCCCTTGGACTGCAAGGATATCTAACCAGTCAATCCTAAAGGAAATCAGTCCTGAACATTCATTGGAAGGACTGATGTTGAAGCTGAAACTCCAATACTTTGGCCATCTGATGCAAAGGCTGACTCATTTGAAAAAAAACCCTGATGCTGGGAAAGATTGAAGGTGGGAGGAGAAGGAGACAACAGAGGATGAGCTGGTTGGATGGCATCACTGAGTCAGTGGAGATGAGTTTGGGTAAACTCCGGGAGTTGGTGATGGACAGGGATGCCTGGTGTTTGCTGCAGTCCATGGGGTCACAAAGAGTTAGACACGACTGAGCGACTGAACTGAATATAATCTTCTTGAGGCAGGAGGCAGATGGGCCCCTCCAGGGCAATCAGAGATTCACTCTCTAGGGACCAAAACTCCAAGAGGAGAATAGCAGGACAATTAAGAGAGGAGGCTGGGCCCTGCACAGAATATATATTTCTTATTTCAAAGTCAGGTCTCCCTGACCACACATGCACAGAAAAGCTCCTTGGAGGTCAAAGGAGACTGATAGTAACTAATGCCAGGCTACCTACAAGTCTCTTTTGTAGAATCTAGTTTGACTAAGAGATGCATGTGCACACATGGAAGATCCTGAGATATACCACTATGGACTGTGATTGGCCAAATGAAAATGACTGACTAAAGAAAACCCAGAAGAAATACACCATAAAAAGTCCTTCAAACTGCTACAAGGGGGAGACTTGGGGATTCACCCTCTGAGTCTGCCCATGTGCCTCTATCCACCGTACTCTTTAGTAATTACTCTTCAGGTCTACTGTTCTCTTTTTCCTCTTAATAAATTACTTAATTCACTACTTTCCTTCTTTGTGGAAATTCTCTGCAAAGCTGAAGGGTCAGGGCCCTTGTCACTGACCACTGGACTAGTGGCTAGGATCTCACGCTTCTACCAGCACAGTGTGCACCCAGTCTCTGACCGGGAACCCAAACCCCCCTCCAGTTGCAAGTTGTAGCTCCTTGCAAGCTGACCTGAATCACGTAGGTCACAAAGTCTCAGAAAGTGAGGACTTAAAATACTAGGAACTGGTATTGTATTGAGCTTATCTCACTCACCCTTGTGCTGTTCTTTGCAATTGCCCAGCCCCTGCAAACCTGTTTAATCATCCTATCTGTGTAAAGGTCAGGCATCCCCGTCCCAACCTTGACTGCTGTTCCCACACCTGCAAAACCCCTATTTAAACCAGCCTATTAGCAGCTAGTGTTGCCCACTATAGTCTGTCTATAAAAACTCTGTAACCCCTTTGTTTGGGGCTCAGAGCTTGGAGTCTTAACTCCTCTGGGCCTGCCAACATAATAAACCTGAGTTCTCCAACTCTCCCAGTGTGGTTTGATTTCTCAATTACTGGTTTCTGCAACAACAGCAAGCTGAGGCCACCTAAGATCATTCTGAGCTCTTCACTGCCCATTTCCCCTTACCCTTTACTCTTTTTTATTTTTTCTAATCACAGGAGTCTATTTTGTGGTACATGCAATCATGAATTGTTTTAACATTTATTATTTTCCATTTATTAGTTTACTTTTTCATTGATGACTCCATCTGGGCTTCAAGATAAGAGGGAGGAGACTGTTCATCTGTCTTTTTCACAATTTAGTAATTAGTGCCTATCATTTTGTTTATGATCCAACAAATTTTGCTAAATAATACACAAACATAGGTTTCTTCAGGAAGGAGTTTCGTAACAAATAGTCTTCCCTAAGATGACTCTAACTCTAAAATTTTAAATGGGTATGAAATAGAGGCAATTGTGGGTCAGAGTGCTAGAGAATGGGATCTGAACATTTCCTGCCTGAGATGCTTTTCAGGATTGAACTATATATTAATAATTTTCTTTATATTGTAAAAGTGAAGGGAATAACAAAAGGAACAATTTTGCATTTGTTTTTCTTTTGACTCTTGAAGACAAAGCACTCCAAAATGTTAAGTCAAAAATAGCTGCCACCAACTGTGGTTTCAGTCTTCACATATTTCTACTAGTTTGTTCATTAAAAAAGTTTAAAACACACCCAGTGTCTTTCCATTCTTGAGGCTGACATTTCAGGGAAGACCTGTGTCATTTTACCGTACCTGTTGTATCGGTTGAAAAATGTCTGCCAAATTTATGTATTTCCATCTGTAGAATATTATTTGAAAATAGGATTGCTGTAGGTATGAGTTAAATTGAGATCATATTGAATTAAGGTGGGCCCAGGGCTTCCCTGGTGGCTCAGAGTTAAAGCGTGTGCCTGGAATGCGGGAGATCTGGGTTCGATCCCAGGGTCGGGAAGATCCCCTGGAGAAGGAAATGGCAACCCACTCCAGTGCTCTTGCCTGGAGAGTCCCATGGAGGGAGGAGCCTAGTAGGCTACAGTCCATGGAGTCGCAAAGAGTCTGACACAACTGAGCAACTTCACTTCACTCACTTAAACCAGCATGACTATTCTCTGTATAAAAAGCAAAGGGAATGAGATGAAAACACAGGGAAAAAAATGTAGTAATGAAGACAGGGATTTAAGTGAATTATCTATAAGCAAAGGAATGTCAACAATTTCTGGTTACCACTAGAAGCCTGAGTAAGGAAAGGGAGAATCTTTACGAATAACCTTCAGAAAGATAATGGCCTTCTCCATACATTGGTTTTGTAAGTCTACCCTTCAGAACTATGGGGAAAAAAAAGGTCTTCTGCTGGTAAAGCCACCCAGTTTGTGGGATTTTGTTACTGTGGTTCTAGGAAACTAACACGTCTATATTGATAAACTGGCCTACAGGGTGTTCTTGCCTTCTGTGTCTGTGGTGTAATCCTTCCTACACACAGGTGAAGTAGTGGAAGGAAATTAAGACAGTATTTATGAGGAATGCACTGCATACAAAGGACTCTGTAAGGTGATTTACCTGAGTTATTTCATTTAATCACCAAATTACTACATCAAGATATGTGTAAATATAACAGGGAAGAGCCAATTTTGACTCCATGCTGGATCTGTTTCTCAGACTTTGACCTTTGCTTTTCATTGCTTTTGTTATTATAATCATACATAATGTCCTGCCTCCGGGACTCTAATCCTCTGCCTGAAGGTAAACAAAAGTGGTTTTGTTCAGTTCACTGGGCAACAATTTGACCCTGTCCACTTGTGAATGGCTACAGAAAGGAAAAAATAAAACATTCCCTCCTAGTTTTCGAGATAAATATCCTTTTTACTTTACTTCCTTACTTCCTCTCCCTCTCTGTTCTATACAAAAAAATTGGTATACAGACCCTATAAAACGGGTTTTTTGAAGACAAGTCTGCCATCTTCTCAATTTCCAGCTTCCTGAGTAGTCATGATTCCTTGCCTCAATACTTAGTCTCTCCATTTATTGACTTGTCCTGTGGCAAGTAGAACAAGCCTGGACTTGGTAATGAGGTAGAAATTATTGGGCAGTAAGTGTAGGGTTAGAACCTTGGTTCTTTTTCTAATTTCACCTTTAATTTCAACTCATTCACTCACAGAAACATTTTGTTCCATTAGGCTAAAGCCATAATCATTGCTTTAGGTCCTAGGCATTCAGAGGAATGCCTCCCTAGTTTGGAGGGTCATAAAACATTCAGATCCAGGACCAGACCATCTCTAGTTTATCAAGGAGAAAAACTTCAGGTAGACCATTAACTCTTAAACATACATTTGGTCCCTAAATAATGGTCTGGGGTCTTGAGAAAGAATCAAGGGATGGCGACTTAATGTCTGGAGAAACTGAGACACTGGGAACCATAAGAAAGCCATAAAAATGACAAGCTGGACATTGTGACATTTAAACGTATTGGTCTGAAATTACATACATCAGGTCCCGAGCCAACCAAACATGAACAGATCAATTCTAATAAAGATATACAGTGTTGCTATTCCTGCCTTTTCAAGCACTTCACCCCCTCTCAGTGTCTATGCTGAGAGCTTGAAGAGCCTAAGCTACTCCATCTTGTAAAGGAACTCCATTTTGTAAAGGTTCCGGGCAAACAGACTTAGACTTTGGATATTACCTAACCTTGCCCCACTGTTCACGAGCCAATCGGCCCCTGGGTTAAACCTCCTGACTTCACATTCAGGAGCTTGTGATTTACCTTGGAAGTAAAAACCAATCAAGAATCCACACACAATCCCTATAGAAGGAAGTAACCAATCAGTTATCCATCAGCCTAAACACCCTCTTAAGTAACCAATCAGTTGTCCTTCGGCCTGAATACCCCTTTTTTTTACTCTTTTACCTGAATGATCCCTATAAAAACAGTGTAACCCAAAACTTGGGGATCCCTCCCTATAGCCACTGCATCGGTGCCGGTGGGAGCCCCAGCTCGAGCTTGATAATAAAAACTCTCTTGCTTTTGCATCGGATATTGGCTCCCTGGTGGTCACTGGGAGATTTCGTGACTTGGGCGTAACAAGCTTTGTGTCTCTACTCTTTAAAATAAACTCTTTGCCTGTGTGAATGTTTGTGAGTTTGTGGAATTCATTCATTTAGCTTGGGGAACAGAACTTTGTTTCATGTTTCAGTAACATAAATATACTCATTCTGCAAAAAACAAAACAAAACAAATTAAATGTAAGAATGGCTAAATTGTCATCTAGTTCATTAAGGCAGAAGTTGAATCACATTCTGCTTGAAAATTAAGCCACAACTTCTCCCACATTTTACAGACAAATCAACGTGGACTGGAAAATCATTTTGGTTCCATCATTTCCCTATTATCAGTTTAGAGTGGCTGTTCATAGCCAACAGATTATAACCTTACATAAAGCAAGTTTATCATTTTAATTCTCACCAATCCTGACATCTGTTATATCTCACTCCAATTTTCCCGGGCCCCTTGTATTTGTCATGTTAACTTCCAACTCTAAGTTATTTTTACAACCTTGTGAGTGTGGAAATTTTTACCATAATACTTAGCATTTAGTGTTCTACTCTTTTGAGTTGTTGCAGCCTTATTCATTAATGTTTATTCCATGTTTAGCTTGTGTGGGGACCATTGTGCACATATTTATATTTCCTATAATGTCCAGCACAGTTCATTCTGTTAATCTATTAAATGCATATCATTGAGGGGGCCCACTATGTGCCAGATAACATAACATCTGTTTGGGGAACACAATATTAAACAAAACAGATGCAATCTCACCATTATAGGCACAAACTGTTGGTGAAATATTAATCAAATAATCTCATTAAAGACTGGAATTTAACTAATTGAAACTAGATCCATGTTTATGTGTGTTGGAGAGTTAGATGTCACAGGGAAGAATAACTCAAGCAGAGGAATCAGTAAGTATAAAATCAGCAAAGGCCAAGGCCATGGTGAGAAGGTATGAGAAAGAGAGGAAAACTGGGTTTAAATCCAACAGGATCTATAGGTCATGCTCAGGATATATTTTAATCAGATGCCAATAAGAAGCTTATGAAGAATTTTAAGTCTGAGAGTAAAGAGATTAAAAAACAACAAAACATCAGCTACAGTAGCAAATCAACACAATTGGAAGGGAAGAAATGTGGATACCCAGAGATTAGTAAAAAGCCCATTTTGCTGTGGTTGTTGAATAAACAATAGCTAATTGACTCTGAAAAAAAACTCACAAGTATCCCCAAAAGACTTGACATTAAATTAAAAGTCTTGATTATGATCTCCAAGTGTCTCTAAGTTTAATTAACTTCAGCCCCACTTATTAAGCAGTATATATATTTTAGCTGCAAATAAAGGTAGCTCCTCTCTTCCATTTAAAACTCAAGGACCCCTGATTTATCTACAATGCCATTCTTGTCTTATAAAAAATTATACCACATCTTTCAGTTTTTCAAAATAAACTTTGAAAGATTAAACCTGTCTACAATCTAATCCTTAACTCTAGTCACTTCTATTCCTTAATCAACATAGCTCTGAAATAGCTGATAATGTAACATTTGATAATGTGATGTCTAACCATGTTATATAATTTTACTTTTAAATATTTTGCTTCCTTGAAACCTATTTTCCTATTTCTTTTGTAAATACATCCTCAGATGACTAGATAGAGACAGCTTCACTGATCGTGTGACCTGGAGTTAAACTCTTGCAGTTACTCTGTATCACATCTCTCTTATTTTCCCTCTGGTGATTTTCATGGTCTGTAAGAATTATCTGTTTTCCTGCTTTCTTATATTCTAGAATGTAAACAGCGTGGGAGCAGGGCCCGCCGTTCATCATATTAACTGCAAATTCCTCAGGGCATAATGCAATACAGGATATGGCAATATTCGATAAATACTTGCCTAGTGACTGAATGTTAGACAAATAAAAGAAGGAATAGTGAATGAGTAAAAAATACATAAGCAATATATTCTTAGGATACTGAATATGGACTTGATCTAGACTCTAGGTTTAAATTTTGTTTTTAATGCTGACAAATTAGGAAGTCTTGGCAAATTACTTAGCCTATAACTCACTTTTCTTCATTTGTAAAGTAATAATGATAACGGTACTAATTTTATGCCACCTCAACAGACTGGTATAAGATCAAAATGATTATAAATGCAAAGCCCTTGAAGCAGTGCCTGGCAAATAGCAAGCACTCTAAAAAGGTAAGCTCTTATTACATAAGATTGGATTTCCAGATATTTGATGACCACAAATAAGAAAATTTGGTAAAATATTAATACTTTCTGTGTTTCTTAAGTTTCACTTTTCAGCTGCAGAAGACATTTGACGTGGTGGCAATTACTAAAATAACTATGAGCAAATTTAAGCACACGATCTTGGTAGGAGCAGGATATAATAAGGTTAAGGTTTGAGATGTGATACATCAGAAGTGTAATAACTGAAGACAATAATGGGAAATTAGACACTGAAGCTCTGTTTATCTTTCTGAACATGTTTCTATCATACCAATCAATCTCACAGGAAAACATACATTCTTCAATCTGTGTTGATGAGTAATATTTTGCATACAAAGCAGCCTGATCTACTGTTTATTCTGGAAGCAGACTGACTATTCAAAATTGACTCCCTTACTTGCATGCTCTACGACCTAGGCAAATTGCCTCTGTGCTTCAGTTTTCACACCTACAAAATAAACGTAAAACTAAGATTGAGTTAATATATTGTAGAGTATGTAGAACAGTGCCTGACACATGCTATCATTTCAAAGAACGAGAACATTCCCCGTTTGGCAAAAGTGAAAATGAGCATGGCTGCTGTGATAGTTGTGCCCTGAACACATATAATCTCAACTGACAAGAATTTACACATGACCCCAATGTCATTCAAAGGGCTAGTACCCACGTGATTTTTCTAGAACACATCAAACTATTTTCTTTTTTATCTAGTTTAATTTAAATTGAATATACTTTGAAAACGCTGAGTTCTTTGTCTTACATTGATGTACATTATACTATGATATAAAGCCCTTGAGTTCAACATCTCATTTTATAGTCACGTGTAAGACTTCCCTGGTGGCTCAGATGGTAAAGTGTCTGCCTACAACGCGGGAGACCTGGGTTCGATCCCTGGGTTGGGAAGATCTCCTGGAGAAAGAAATGGCAATCCACTCTACTATTCTTGCCTGGAAAATCCCACGGACGGAGGAACCTGGTAGGCTACAGTCCATGGGGTCGCAAAGAGTCAAACATGAGTGAGTGACTTACCTTACCTTACCTCAAGAATACTTTGTACATGTCTGGAGTGTCAAAACTGCTAGCACAATGCTCTGGAAATCATATTCAATAAATGCTGACCATAACTAAGGAGTCCCTGGTGGCTGAGATGGTAAAGTGTCTGCCTACAGTATGGGAGACCTGGGTTCGATTCCTGGGTCAGGAAGATCCTTTGGAGAAGGAAATGGCAACCCACTCCAGTATTCTTGCCTGGAAAACCCCATGGTTGGAGGAGCGTGGTGCTGCTGCTGCTAAGTCACTTCAGTCGTGTCCGACTCTGTGTGACCCCATAGACGGCAGCCCTCCAGGCTCCACCGTCCGTGGGATTCTCCAGGCAAGAACACTGGAGTGAGTTGCCATTTCCTTCTTCAATGCATGAAAGAGAAAAAGTGAAAGTGAAGTCGCTCAGTCCTGTCCGACTTGTAGCAACCCCATGGACTGCAGCCTACCAGGCTCCTCCGTCCATGGATTTTCCAGGCAAGAGTACTGGAGTGGGGTGCCATTGCCTTCTCTGTGGAGGAGCATAGTAGGCTACAATCCATGGGGTCGCAAAGAGTCAGACACGACTGAGCGACTTCACTTCATAACTAATTAAATTAAGACAAGAGCTTATCCTCAATGTATATTGTTGAGTTACTTTGGAAGAAAATAATTGGACCTAGGATGAATACACCCAATATTGTATACATAAGAATTATAGCTTGTTTGAGGTAGAAATTACCTTGTAAATCAACTATTTTAATCTCTTTATGTTTGGAGGAATGGAGAGAGGAAGCGACTTAGAGGAATGAAGTAAGATAGAAAAGGACACATATCCAGTATGAGCATAATTGAAACTTCCAAATTTTGTCTTCAAAATTATGAATAGCACAAGCAGTATCTTAGTCCATGTTTCCTGTGGATTGTTTTATTTAAAAACAGCTCCAAAGTGATGACTGTTAATGAAAAAACTGTATAACATAGATATTCACACACTTAAACATTTGATCTATATCTGTGTTCTCTTTTAAACGAAATCACTTTATTTGACTTGTCATTCCCTTCAAGACACTATTGACTTACTTAACAACTACAAGAATGCATCTATCCTACATGTCATTTTCAGGATGACCATTGTTTGAATAGTACTTTGTTTTCATTCAACTGTATATAGATGTGTGGTTACTGGTCCAACAAATTTACTTAAAATCACACTTTTAAGGTTTGATTCTGCCAATGTATTTGGCTATTTTTAATTTCCTATTTTCTTTGTAATCAAATATCCAACCCAATTCCAGAAAAGAAAGCTGCATTTATCTATTTCAGTTCAACTGAGCTATAAAAGGCTTCTTCAAAAAAAGACAAAACAGGACACTGGCAAATTGCCATTTCTTCTCTAAACCAAAAAAGCACACACCTTTCTGCCAAATAAGGATATAATCTTTCTTTAAAAGGAGAGGAAAAAAAAATGTTTGACATTCCATTATAAACTCTAAGCATTCTGTAACCACTGGTGTACTTCAGTGGTGACCCAGATTAGTTCAAGTTTGATAACCTCATCATTTGGGGAAGATTTGGAGGGGGAAAAGCACTGATAATTATATACTCAGTTATATAATTTTTGCAATGTTATGTAAAATAACTTCAAGCAGCTCCACTTGAAAGCAGAGTTATGAGTGTTGAAACAAATGCTGAGTTCTAACTAAGAGAAAAAAAAAATATATATATATATAATAGTCTGCTATTCAGTTGATATGAACCATACAGGTTAAGTTTCAGCAGTGCTTAATTAGTTACAAATATCTCTTTTTTATCTGTTAATATTTTACAATTAATTTGTTTCTCTGCCTATATAATGGCATAAGAGAAAATGTTCAGTCCTAGTTTTAGAGATGAGACAGAGAATGGATCATTAGAAATGAATCAAAAAGAAGCTACTTGCTATTTTCGTATAGATGGAAAAACAGAAGTACAGTAAACAAAATTTTGGGAAAATATCCTGAACTATCCACAAGATTCTAATAGCTTCTGCATGAAGTGACTTTCCCATATTCTAGTAGCTAATTGAAAATATCCTACTTTAGTAGAGACCGCTTCAGTCTGAGAAGTAATGTGCCAAAGGTCTCTTCTCTACATTGGGTGAGTTGCCTGGCGTATTAGTAGATAACAGAGCACATCGGGGTAACAGTTTGTTCTTTGTCAGTCTCTATTTTCCTTTCTGTTCACTACAATAGTTTGGTTTATTTTTTGGCTATGAGGGAACATGTTTCAGTTATTTAACCATCACTTTAAAATTTCTACATATTGAAAAGAGAAGAAAGAAAAGAAGGGAAAGAAAGCAAGACTAAAGAAAACAAAGCACAGCCCCTGTATGCTGTGGCTTGGAGCTGGCCTGGCTGTAACTTTTAAGGCCATGATTTTCTACTGTTTACTGTAAACAAATTAAGTAACAACTAACATCAGATATGATAGCTCTTTGGCCTCCTTGGAACAAGACAGGAAATAAGACCTTCCATAATCTTGTCTGAACATACAAATAACAAAGCACAAAACAAAATGAAAACACCAAGATAATCAAGATTCCAACATCACAGCTAGTGTGAAAGAATGCTGCTCCCCCTGCCAATCACAGTGTGAGGTGTGTCCCACACCTTTCACCTTCTAGAAGAAAAATGATTAAGATACACAATTACAGAACTGCTCCAATTTTCTGACAGCAAATCCAGAGGGAAAATATGATTCTTTAAACTTTTTCAGAATCATCTTACACAGTCCAAATCCTATAAAAAGCCTCTCACTGAAACTCCACAGTTCTTCATAGTGTGTTATCCCCCTCATTACAGTGAGCCTACAAATTCAAATTGGTTTAACTACAGAAATGTTCTTGATTGATTTTGGCTGGAGGGAACTGAGATACTGTAGAATTTAAATGCCATGTTATCAGTGGGGGTGCACATATAGCAAAATATCAAACAATTCCAAGTAATTTTGACATGTCTTTAGGTCATTTAACTAATCATTAAGCAGCAATTTAAGTAAATGAAATGTAAGTAAATGGTATTATCATGTCATCATTACAGTTTCACCAGTTTTTTTTTTTTTGTAGCTTTATATCTATCTATTTATCTATCTAGATATGTATACAATTGTATGATGTGCATATCCCCTATGCTCTCTGGACATCAAACAATAAAACACTTTATGAGCTCAGTGCTCTATCTATCTATTGAAATATGAAAGGAAGTCAGATCTTTAGATTGTGCAAAGCAATGGGGTCACACAGTTCAAAGCAATGTTGATTTATGTTTTATATAAAATGTGTCCTTATATCTACAGCAGTCTCTTTTAGGATGAGACTTTGTGGAGTTAAATATACTTGTCCCCAAATAAAGGATTCATTATAAAGGCAAAATAACCTTAAAAGCTGACCTAAAAGATATTACAGGTTTTTCAAATACACTTCTTAAAAATAATCTGAAGTTCAGTATATTCAGCTACCAAAAAATTTCACTCTGGATTTTCCATAAAGTATTACAGAAACAAAACCATATGAGTTTTTTGGCCAACCCAATAGATCAAACTGTTCCTTCACAGAAGCTACACCAATAACAGAAAATAATGAATAGTATATACTAGTGAATAGTATTATCCTCACTAGGAAAATCTTCTATAATAATTGAGGTTCCCTAATATCCAGCCAGTCCATTCTAAAGGAGATCAGTTCTAGGTGTTCTTTGGAAGGACTGATGCTAAAGCTGAAACTCCAATACTTTGGCCACCTCAGGTGAAGAGTTGACTCATTGGAAAACATTGATGCTGGGAGGGATTGAGGGCAGGAGGAGAAGGGGACGACAGCAGATGAGATGGCTGGATTGCATCACCGACTCGATGGACATGAGTTTAAGTGAACTCTGGAAGTTGGTGATGGACAGGAAGGCCTGGTGTGCTACAATTCATGGGGTCGCAAAGAGTCGGACATGACTGGGCGACTGAACTGAACTGAATATCTGATACTGAAAAATGAGGTACTCTAGATAATAAATTAAACCAAAAAATGATATTTTGTGTTTTAAATTAATAAATATATATTCTGGCTATACTATAGTGATTGGCGTAAGTCAGGACCCTCAATAAGACTTTTCTCTTCAGAGACAGATCACAGCACATTCTAAAATCTATAAAGAAGAACACACTAAATTGTGACAAATCTACCAACATTTTGTTGTTAGAATATAGGTCTCAGGGAAGAGAAGCATTAAAAAGTTCAAAGTTGTCATTATAGGAGGTATTTTCTAGAAAATGAGATGACTTATCTTGCTAAAAATGAAAATCGCTTTTGCTAAATATTTAAAGAAAAATTATAGTTCATATACATTAAATAAAACCCATGCATGAGATAATACCAGCTAAGGACACTGTCTAGCATTTAGTAAGAACTCAATATAGTTTAGCTATTATTATTATTATTGCTGTTGTTGTTGTCATTATTTTAAAAGAGGGCAAGCCATTCCAGTATTCTTGCTAGGATATCCCCAAGGACAGAGGAGTCTGGTGGGCTACAGCCCACGGGGTTGCAAAGAGTAGGACATGACTGAGAGACTAAACAACAATATTCCTTAAAGTAAGACAGACCTATTTTGAATTTTCAGCAGCCCGTTTATTTATTAGTTCTCTGGCTCTATATACATTACAAATTTCTTTCTTTCAGTTCTTTAATGATTAAAATTGAAATAATAATACTTATGATGCAGAGTTATAACAAAAATTATCATAGAAGAGAACCTGGCATATGAAGTTTTCAGTAAATGGTAGCCATTACTGTTAGAGTGACTATTAATACAAAGTCAAAAACCTGGAGTTGAAAAGGATATTTTTTTGTAATTTACTTTCAGGAAGTCATTAATTAGGAATACTGTTATTATTTACTATAAGACAAACCCATCTTGACTCTGTGACAGATACCAAGAAAATTTAGCTCTTACTTTAAAGAATTACCCTTACAGCAACCCAGTAAGAGAGAAACACTTTTCCTCAAATGAAGAAGAAATATGATATGTGAGATAAAACACCTCAACATTTAAGCCTGCCCTATTTTTTCATGGCATAGAATTTTCATTTTCCAAAGCTTTTTATGAATGTTATATTTGATCATGAAAGGCTTTATGAAGGTGTTTTAAAGAAGACATATGGCTGACTAGATCTCATAAAGTCTGGTTAGAGCAGAAAAAAAACAAAACATTTTTTTCTCCTTTCTGACATACTAAAATATATGAATAAATAAAATATAAATAATAAATATGTCCTTTTAGGAAAATACATGAAAATACTGATCTGTTAAATTTATAAAATAAATACACAAGTCCTAAAAAA
>SJYC01136421.1:0-24729 GCA_006408675.1 Madoqua kirkii
AACCCCACTTCTGACTTAAAGGGTAGGGCACAACAGAAGGAGTTATTAAATCAATAAGAGAATATAAAGAAAACTGAGTGGAAGAGTAAACCATTCTAGGCTTAGGTATATTAAAAGACCTTAAAATAAGTGTTAAATCATAAATTATCTTCCTGGTTAACTTCTGAAAATGTACCACATGACCAGTTTTTTGTTTTTCTTTTTTTTAAACACTAAGAGAGCTCATTTTGCCCCTCAGCTATAACTACTGACTGGAGTAGGAAATGGCAACCTACTCCAATCTTCTTGCTTGGAAAATTCCCTGAATACAGCCTGATAGGCTAGAGTCCATGGGGTCACAAAGAGTTAGACACAAATGAGTACATACACACGCACGCACACACACACACACACACACACACACACACACACACAGCTACTAAACATGGGCCTCAAGTATGAATATTATATTTTAGATTGTATTAAATTGTACTAACTGTATCAATACTGGCATCTATTTTTTTTTAAATTTTGTGAGAAAGCATGAACATGTATGTAACTGTAAAACAACCTTTGTAAAAAATCTCATAAGTGCAGTTCTAATAAATTTAATAAGACAACTTTTTCAAAAGAATCTGAACACATAACACTGTAAGATAATTAAATATAATTATTTATTCAATAAAATATATAAGGACTAAGAAGCTTAAGTATGATTTGTGTCCTCACAAAAGCACTCTTTATTATTAAACTCACAAGCATATTGTAGCTATATAAAACAGTATAGCATACTGTAAGTTGTTAAATGTTTGGTAAAAGAGAACAAGTGGAATCATAGAAGAGATGGTAGTAATCCCTATGAGTTTGGATTATCAAGGAAAGGAGAAATTCCTTAACATAGGAAGAATTAAAGAACTAATGATGAGTAGGAAACTATTTAAGAACGGAAGCTCAGAAAGCAGTGAGAGAAAGAATCTGATGGGAGTCCGGGTAGGCACTGGGAGTAAGAGGCAATGGCTCAGATTATACAGTAAATTTAAATGAGTTAAGACGTCATGCATTCTTGAAAAAGTGAGTCAAAGAAAAGCAGTACCTTTGGAAAATTATCCTGCTAGGGCTGATAGAACGTAAGGCACCTGTCAATTTTTAACAAGGCCCTGTCTGCCTTTCCAAATTCATTGTTATTTTGAGGTATAGGTAAAATTTCCAGAGATTATTCAAATGTTAGGATCTTTTAAGCTCTGGCAATTGTGCCTTAGTATACAATTTAAAGTATAAATGTAAATAAACATAAATACTCTATTAGAAAACCTAAAATGTAAGATATGATATGGTAAGGAAAGGAATATTTACTGAACATATATTCTGCTGGGCACTATGCTAACCATGTACTATTCATGGTCTCTAATTATTTCATCTCTGTAATGCAAAGTTGATGATAGTAATAATAAAAAAAACTTATGTGGGTTGAGCTATATAAAATTGTTGATATTCAGTATTTTTGACCAATAATTTCATAAGGTTCAACCTAAGATATGCCAGTAATTGGAGTCATTTCTATATATACAATAGCTCACTAATCTTTTCTGCAACTATACCATGTTGTATAGGTTAAGAAAGTGGAAACCAAAGGGTAACTAATTCAAAGCTAACTGAAAACAAAGCCCTAAACAAATAGTTGAACTTCCTTATGCCTAAACTAATTATATTTTTAATATATATGACTCAGAACCTAGTTATTACAATCATGTGGAACATGGTCTGGAATGAGAAAATATGTTTATGCATTCACATAAATATCAATGTAAATACATATTCATATTTTATATGTTTACATTATACTGTTATTCTTGCTTTTCTATGTAAGGATTACTTGTTATACTTGTTTTTCTATGTAAGGATTTTCACATTTTCAAACACACACACACCCACATACATTCTTTTCTCTGACGATATTTCCCTTTTGAAATATTTCCTAAGTTATATAAGAATTTTATACTTCCTAAAGATTATTTTATGGATATTTAGAGTCCATCTATGAACAGATCATTTACATATGGCTTAAATAAAATCCCTTATTATTATACAATGGAAGTGAAAAATACATTCAAGGGATCAGATTTGACAGACAGTGTGCCTGAAGAACTATGGATGGAGGTTCATACAATGATCAAAACCATCTTGAAAAAAAAGAAAGGCAAAAGAGCAAAATAGTTGTCTGAGAAGACCTCATAAATACCTTAGAAAAGAAAAGAAGCAAAAGACAAAGAGGAAAAGGGGAAATGTATCCATCTGAATGCAGAATTCCAAAGAATAGTAAGGAAAGATAAGAAAGCCTTTCTACATGCTCACTGCAAGGAAATAGAGGAAAACAATAGAATGGAAGAGTCTAGAGATTGCTTCAAGAAAATTAGATACTAAAAAAACATTTCATGCAAAGAGGGGCACAATCAAGGAGAGAAATGGTATGGACCTAACAGAAGCAGAAGATATTAAGAAGAGGAGGCAAGAATATACAGATGAACTATACCAAAAAGATCTTATGATGCAGATAACCACGATGGTGTGGTCACTCACCAGGAGCCAGACATTATGCAGTATGAAGTCAAGTGGGCCTCAGGAAGCATCACTATGAACAAAGCTAGTGGAGGTGATGGAATTCCAGTTGAGCTATTTCAAATCCTAAAAGATGATGCTGATAAGTGCCGCACTCATTATGCCAGCAAAATGGGAAAACTCAGCAGTGGCCACAAGACTGGAAAATGTCAGTTTTCATTCCAGTCACAAAGAAAGGAAATGTCCAAGAATGTTCAAACTACTGCACAATTGTACTCATATCTCACGTGCTAGTAAAGTAATGCTGAAAATCCTCCAAGCGATGCTTCAAAAGTATGTGAACCAACAACTTCTAGAGATTCAATCTGGATTTAGAAAAGGCAGAGGAAGCAGAGATCAAATTATCAACATCTGGATGACAAAAAAAGCAAGAGAGTTCCAGAAAAACATTTATTTCTGCTTCATTGACTATGCCAAAGCCTTTAACTGTGTGGATAACAAAAAATTTAAAAAATTATTAAAGAGATGGAAATACTAGACCACCTTACCTGTCTCCTGAGAAACCTGTATACAGGTTGGGAAGTAACAGTTAGAACTGCACATGGAACAATGAACTGGTTCCAAATTGGGAAAGGAGTACGTCAAGGCTAAATACTGTCACCCTGCTTATTTGACTTATTTCCCTGATAGTTGGTAAAGAATCTGCCTGCAATGGAGAATACTCCAATTTGATTTCTGGGTCCAGAAGATAGAGTGGAGAAGGGATAGACTACCCACTCCAGTATTCCCGGCTTCTCTGTGGCTCAGCTGGTAAAGAATCCACTTGCAATGTGGGAGAGACCTTGACTTGATCCCTGGGTTGGGAAGAATCCCTGGAGAAGGGAAAGGTTACCCACTCCAGTATTCTGGCCTGGAGAATTCCATGGACTGTACAGTCCATGGAGTCCCATAGAGTGGGACATGACTGAGCTACTTTCACTTCACTTCACTTCATGCAGAGTGCATCATGTGAATACTGGGCTGGATGAAGCACAGACTGGAAACAAGACTGCGAGAGAAATATCGATAACCTCACATATACAGATACTGCTGCTGCTGCTGCTAAGTTGCGCCAATCGTGTCTGACTCTGTGTAGGGAATCATGAAGAGACAAAATGTACAGAATAAATTTCAGCAATGAATTCATCTTTTGAACTTAGAAACCATTTATTTAGCTTTTGGTTCTCAAACTATGATTATCTTTTGAAGTATTAAAGCTATTGTTGGTGGTTTAGACTGTACCTACATACTGCTAGCACCAATGAACAATTTACTGAAAAAGGCTAATGAATTACTGAACAAGGCTAATGAGTTACTAAAAAAGTAAACAGCCTAATTCATAGTTTCTAAATGATCTCCCCATTTTCTAATTCACTATGCTGGAGTATACATGCAGCTCTGGCCACTACAGAAGCACAGACTGGGCATTATCTACTGACTGATAAGTGCTAAGGTTAAGGAAATCAAATATTTTTTGGTCTGTTTTCTATATATTTCTGTACTGAATGTACTTTAAGTGTTTTTGTTCATAACCATATTTGACATCATATTTTTCACATAATATAATCTTTTGACTATTAAAGATTTTCTTATTTCATGTTAAAAAAAGAAGAAAACATTAAAATGTTTGTTAATGTAATGTACAAGGTACATGTTCACCTTGGAAATGCTAATATAAGTTTTGAAAATTTAATTTAGCAGCATCTTGATCTTGTGAAATGATCACGGAACTGGTCTGACAAAGTCATATGAAACAGAATGAGTTTATGAAACTATGGTCATAATAGATGAAAGAATATAGTCATTATGGTTTCATATTTCACTAAATATAAAAGTAAATGTATATATATATAATATAACAAAATTTAACATAAAAATAAATTTTAAAACCTCTGAAACAATTGCATGCTAATTTTAGAAAGACTCACAGCAGGTTGAATAGATTAAACATTTTGTATTGAAAAAAAAATCTATTGATGCTTCAAAATTACATGTAATAAAATATGAACAGCTGGTTCTCTTTTATGGATTTCTTTGCAATAAATGATTATTTTCTACTGGGATAATTACTGACTGATTTATTTGTTATTTCCATTTGCTCACATTTTAATGTCCCTAACTGCTTAGAAGAGGTCATTGTTTGCAAGTAAAAGTCTTTGGAGTGATTAAAAAAAACTGTCAAATTTTAATACCTTTTCAATCATTCACTAAATATATATTATACTCAATTTTTCCATGACAATTTCAAACACTGCCAAATGAAATAGAAATTCCTAGATGATACCAACCGTGATAACTGAGCACAAAAAAGCCACTTGTTGTGAAATCACTGTGGAATTTGATTAGAATCTGATTTGAAGTGCTGTAGACTGATTCCAAAGCAGTATTGCCACTGAACTGTCCAATCTGTGGTGAGTTTTGGTCTGGTCCATCCCTACAGGGGAGAGACAGGGCAGGGAGGGGGAAGGGAGAATGAGATTGATGTTTTGGAAAGTTTCACACAAAGTTTAATGAAAGTATTACATATGAGATATAAAGATGCAATAGATGAAACAATCAGCACGTGCCAAATCATATTGGTGTATGTTTATTTGGACGATAAAATACTTAAAAATGTAAAGTGAGAAATAGATCACATCTTCACCTAAATGAAATGTACCCATATTAGCTGTAATTGATTAAATTGCCTTGGCTTCCTGGTCACACCCCAGATCCTCCCAAATGCTGGCGGTTTTTCCCTCCTTTTATTTTCTTCAAAATAATCTTGAGAATCATGCACTGTTAAATTTAGAAAGGATTTTAGAAGTCCCTAATTCAATTAACAAACTGTAAAAAATTAATTCATATGTCTTCTTTATAGTTTAGAGATATTTCAATTAATAGGATAATAATAATACAAAATAATATGATGAATTATTATGACAGAAATTCAGTAGCTGTATTAAGCAATTTATTGGAATATAGCCTTCTAAATTTCACTGGTTTTGAAATACAGAACTTTCTTACCATAAACTTACTCTGATTTAATTCCCAGGTTTTGCACATTATTTTAGTAACAAATTTGATCTTCACCCATAAAGTTTTTGTTCTATGTGTTTAGCTACTTCATGGGCAAACTGAAATCTTTCTTATTTGTCTTATTCTGCAAAACACACTGTCACCTTCAGTTATTCACATCAGTTCAAGCATCAGATGGCAATCTGTATAGAGGACCATGATATATTTTTACTCCTATCCTATTTCACTGTTATACACAGTTGAATCAATCAATAACAGAGGTGTTTGCTTACCATACAGTGATGAAATCATAGATTGGTTCTGTTTGAAGGACAGTAAAGTTGATGTAGATTCCATTCCCAGGGGGTACTTTTACGAGCCAAAAACAGTCTTGAAAGTTTGGATATTCATCTGGATACCCAGGAGAGTAAATGGTTCCATTCATTGCAGTTATATTCCCTCCACAAAGAGCTACAGAAAAGATATAATATGTTTAAATAGAATCATAGTAAATTGATTACAAAAAGATTGCAAACATTTCATACCTCTTAGACAGTATAAAAGACAACTGTGTTATGTTTCTACCTCAGTTAAGATATATAAAATAAAGCTGGAAACCATGAATCAAACAGAGTGAATGTCCATTTTTAGCATGAGATATTCTACATTGTTTTTTCACCATCACTAGATTAGTAAACTACATTGTATTCGCTTTTTTCAAATGCTTTTTCCATATATATATATATACTGTTCAACTTTGTCTTATATCATGTATAAATATAAGGACTTATAAGAGGATTGAGGCGCTTTTATTTATTTATTTTCGAAGCAATGAGCCCAAATTCATCAGCAGTACCTGGGCTACTGTTTCATAAAAAAATGATTAGTAAACAAACACACATGCAATCACATAGACATCGCACAGAAGAACCTCTAAAAGGTTCACTAACTTTACTTCAGCATCTGATAGAGAAGGTTAGGACTCCTGACTCAAGAAAGACAAACTTAGTTCTTCATTATGGAGTTTTAAGGTCTTTGCTAACTATAATTCTTTAACTGAAAGGAAGACTCTATGTTTAGCATGACATTTGAAGAAGAAAACAAACAGAAAAAGAGTACCAAAACAAGAATTATTAAACACAGATTATATCACCTAAAAGATAGCTTCAAGTTAGAAGCATACCTTCACACCTTGGAAGTGGATGATTCCAGTTACGACTCACTCCATGAAGGCAAGTGAGGGCTGAATTTCCAATCAGTGTATATCCAGGGAAACATTCAAATGAAATGGTTTGACCCACAGTAAAATCATTGCCGATTACAAAACCATTTCGAAATGGGCGTGGATCAGGACAGCTTTGCAATTGATAGGCTGGAAAACGTAAAAAAAGAAAATTTTCCTTTTTGAACTATGAAAGACCACAAGTGGGTTCTATTTGCAATCTGCAAAATAGATGTAGTGCTGCTTGCAGTTGGTTAGAAATAGTAATTTGGGTTTATAGCAAGTGATGTTAATGACTGTATGTTTCTTATGTCTATACTTTTCATATTAAAATTTTAGGATAATTTATTAAAATGTATTATTTATTCACTCACTGATGATATCTATTTAGAGTTTTAATGAAAATATAAATTACCCCTAAAGCCACAATTTTAATCAAATATACTCTATATTCATCCCCTTACATAGAATGCAGTTGTTTTCTGGTTATATCACATGTATATAAAATAAAATAAATACATGTGTAAGCCTAATTCTGAATCTTTCTGAATATCTTAAGCTAATTTTCCCTCTAAAAGAAACAAATCACACTCTGCCAAATTTTTCTAAAGAAGTCATTTAACAATATAAAGTACTAGGAAACAACTTTCATTGACGCACAACTATTTTATTTGTTCATACTAATGTTCTACATTCTACATGAGAGCAAAGTTCCTGCTCTTATCACTGTATCCTAAAAGCTTTGTTTACTCCCTTTTACATATTAGATGCTTAATAAACACTGTTGAAAAAATTTTGAACCTATAAACAGTGTATATATTCATATATTATTAATATTCGAGACTTTATTTTTAAGAAATTCAAAACCATATACAATTAGTAAAATTTAAATTACCAGCAGAGATTATTTTTCTACTATTAAATTACTTTTTTAAAAACTTTTTTATTTTTCAGTAATTCCAAAGTCACACAAAGGTGGCAATAGTAAGAACTATGCCATCAGTCAGGTTTCCCAGTGGTTAACTCTGATACATTTTCATCATTCTCTCTTTCTTTCCCTAACCCTGTCCCCATCTACATCTCTGTGTGTGTGTGTCTATGTATGTGTGTGAACACACTTTCTTCTTTTCAAATTAGTTGAGAATAACTTGTCACATCACTTCTATTTCACAAAGAAAAGGACACTCCTATGTAACCACAAAATTGAGAACATTAACACTGAGTGTGTTAAACACTTAATTTCCCAAATCACAAATTTACATTTAAGGTTGAATAAGGTACCCTAAGTTGTTAACTAAGATATTACTCTATATTTTAAATTTTAATACCCTAAAGTTTTCAGAATTAATGAACAGTCTTTTAAGGATGTTAAATGCTTAAATTATCATTTTCATTTGAGTTAATATTCCATAAGCAAAATATATCAAATCCAAAAAGTCATTACAGTTTAGGGTAAATGTATATTGTTTGATTATTAGTAATTAGGAAATACTATTTTATTAAAGAAATCCTTTCAATTTTCAATCACACTTAAAGGTAATTTTTCTCAATTTCACTAAAATATAATTTATATATAGCACTGCCTGATTTAAGGTATACAGTACATTGATTTGACTTATACGTTTTGTTCCAGTTCCAGTTCAGTTGCTCAGTCGTGTATGAATCTTTGAGAACCCATGAACTGCAGCAGGCCAAGCCTCTCTGTCCATCATCAACTCCTGGAGTCTACCCAAATCCATGTCCCTTGAGTCAGTGATGCCATCCAACCATCTCATCCTCTGTGGTCCCCTCCTCCTCCTCCTCTTAAGCTTTCCGAAAATCAGTGTCTTTTCAAATGAGTCAGCTCTTTACACCAGGTGGCCGAAGTACTGGAGTTTCAGCTTCAACATCAGTTCTTCCAATGAACACCCAGGACTGATCACCTTTAGGATGGACTGGTTGGATCTCCTTGCAGTCCAAGGGACTCTCAAGAGTGTTGCCACAGTTCAAATGCATCCATTTTTCAGCACTCATCTTCTTTATAGTCCAACTCTCATATCCATACATGATTACTGGAAAAACCATAGCTTTGACTAGACAGACCTTTGATGACAAAGTAATGCCTCTGCTTCTCAATATGCCATCTAGGTTGGTCATAACTTTCATTCCAAGGAGTAAGCATCTTAATTTCATGGCTGCAGGCACCATCTGCAGTGATTTTGGAGCCCCCTCCCAAAAAATAAAGTCTGACACTGTTTCTACTGTTTCCCCATCTTTTTGCCATGAAGTGATGGGACCAGGTGCCATGACTTAGTGTTCTGAATGTTGAGCTTTAAGCCAACTTTTTCACTCTCCTCTTTCACTTTCAAGAGGCTTTTCAGTTCTACTTGACTTTTTGCCATAAAGGTGGTATCATCTGCATATCTGAGGTTACTGATATTTCTCCTGGCAATTTTGATTCCAGCTTGTGCTTCATCCAGCGCAGCATTTCTCATGATGCACTCTGCATATACGTTAAATAAGCAGAGTGAGAATATACAGCCTTGGCATACTCCCTTTCCTCTTTGAAACCAGTCTGTTGTTCCATGTCCAGTTTTAACTGTTGCTTCCTGACCTGCATACAGGTTTCTCAAGAGGCAAGTCAGGTATTCTGGTATTCTCATCTCTTTCAGAGTTTTCCACAGTTTATTGTGATCCACATAGTCAAAGGCTTTGGCATAGTCAATAAAGCAGAAATAGATGTTTTTCTGGAACTCTCTTGCTTTTTCCATGATCCAGCAGATGTTGGCAATTTGATCTCTGGTTCCTCTGCCTTTTCTAAAATCAGCCTGAACATCTGGAAGTTCATGGTTCATGTATTGCTGAAGACTGGCTTGGAGAATTTTGAGCATTACTCTACTATCATGTTAGATGAGCACAATTGTGCGGTAGTTTGAGCATTCTTTGGCATTGCCTTTCTTTGGGATTGGAATGACCTTTTCCAAATGTTTTGTGAAATGTTGTCTATGATAAGTTTAGTGGGCTGGATTATCTTGAATATAATAAAACTCATAGATGCCTGCATGATCCTGTGATAATTAATACATTTCAGCTTTCTATGCTTTTAATTTTAATAAGGATGTATAGGAAATACATTTTAAATGATCAGGAAAAATTTCTCATCTTAATATCATATATAATACAAGACTTAAACCCTAAATGTTGCCAGTAATAGTATTAATGTGGAATCAAGTCCTTTAGTAGAAGAGTATACTTATCATTAATTATATACAATTCATTCTTCGAATATTCAGAGATGTGTAAGAGAATTTTGAGCATTACTTTACTAGTGTGTGAGATGAATGCAATTGTGTGGTAGTTTGAGCATTCTTTGGCATTGCCTTTCTTTGGAATTGGAATGAAAACTGACGTTTTCCAGTCCTGTGGCCACTGCTGAGTTGTCCAAATTTTCTGGCATATTGAGTGCAGCACTTTCACAGCATCATCTTTCAGGATTTGAAATAGCTCAACTGGAATTCCATGACCTCCACTAGCTTTGTTCATAGTGATGCTATCTAAGGCCCACTTGACTTCACATTCATGGATGTCTGGCTCTAGGTCAGTGATCACACCATCGTGATTATCTTGGCTGTGAAGATCTTTTTTGTACAGTTCTTCCATGTATTCTTGCCACCTCTTCTTAATATCTTCTGCTTCTGTTAGGTCCATACCATTTCTGTCCTTTATTGAGCCCGTCTTTGCATGAAATGTTCCCTTGGTATCTCTAATTTTCTTAAAGAGATCTCTAGTCTTTCCCATTCTATTGTTTCCCTCTATTTCTTTGCATTGATCACTTAGGAAGGCTTTCTTATATCTTTTTGCTACGCTTTGGAACTCTACATCCAGATGCTTATATCTTTCCTTTTCTCCTTTGCTTTTCACCTCTCTTCTTTTCACAGCTATTTGTAAGGCCTCCTCAGACATCTCAAAAATGACAGAATGATCTCTGTTCATTTCCAAGGCAAACCATTCAATATCACAGTAATCCAAGTCTATGCCCCAAGTAGTAACGCTGAAGAAGCTGAAGTTGAATGGTTCTATGAAGACCTACAAGACTTTTTAGAATTAATACTCCCAAAAAAGATGTCTTTTTCATTACAGGGGACTGGAATGCAAGAGTAGGAAGTCAAGAAACACCTGGAGTAACAGATAAGTTTGGCCTTGGAGTGCAGAATGAAGAAGGGCAAATGCTAATAGAGTTTTGCCAAGAGACTGCACTGGTCATAGGAAACACCCTCTTCCAACAACACAAGAGAAGACTCTACACATGGACATCACCAGATGGTCAACACTGAAATCAGATTGATTATATTCTTTGCAGCCAAAGATGGACAAGCTCTATACAGTCAGCAAAAACAAGACCAGGAGCTGACTGTGGCTCAGATCATGAACTCCTTATTGCCAAATTATACTTAAATTGAAGAAAGTAGGGAAAACCACTAGACCATTCAGGTATGACCGAAATCAAATCCCTTATGATTATACAGTAGAAATGAGAAATAGATTTAAGGGACTAGATCTGATAGATAGAGTGCCTGATGAACTATGGACTGTTTCCTGACATTGTACGGGACACAGGGATCAAGACCATCCCCATGGAAAAGAAATAGAAAAAAGCAAAATGGGTGGGGCTGTTATGAAAGAGCTAAATGTTCATCTTTTGTAGTCAAAAATGAAGACTTAAACTGAAAACATAAATAAACAGCAGTGACTGCTTAGGACAGGATGAACACTAAAGATTTGAACTTCAAGTTAAAAAAAATTTTTTTTTAATTTGGCTGCCTCCGTCTTAGTCTCAGCATGTAGGGTCTTTGTTGCAGTACATGGACTCTCGTTGTGGTGCTCTCCTGAGCACGTGGGCTTAGTAGTTTCGATGCACGGTCTCAGGTGTTCTATAGGACCTTAGTTCCCCAGTCAGGGATTTAACACATGTCCCCTGCACTGCAAGGTGGATTCTTAACCACTAGACCACTAGGAAGTCACGAACTTCAGGACTTGAATGTGGCTGCCCCACTGTGTGAGAGCTGGATTTCGGCAGTGGGCAACCAGTAATGCAGAGGACAGCTGTATTCTGCTTCTTTATCTGGAGCTCTTTACTTTCTGTGTATTTTTACTGATCTGATTAAAAAACACACAAGGAATACTTTGGCCACCTGATGTGAAGAGCCAATTCATTGGAAAAGACCCTGATGCTGGGAAAGGTTGAGGGCAGGAGAAGAAGGTGACAGAGGATAAGATGGTTGGATGGGATCACTGACACAGTGAACAAGAGTTTGAGCAACTCCAGGAGATGGTGAAGGACAGCGGGGACTGGTGTGCTGTGGTCCATAGGATCGCAAAGTAGTCCATAGGGTCACAAAGAGTCGGACATAACTTAGTGACTGAACAGCAACATGAACATTCCTACACATGTTGATTTGCTGACGAGAGGACCCTAAGGGGCTTGGGAATGAACAAGGCAGGGTATCTTGGCAGAGACCCATCTCTCTGAAAGATCCCAAGTGCAGGACTCTGGGGGCTCTGCTTTCACTTTTTAAGGCAGCTGCCTGGAGTTTCAACATCCACCCAACAAGCATTCTTCAGCCCTTCCCAAGTGCCAGCGCCTGAGCTAGGAGCTGAGAACCTCTGGGCTTTCCTGAGGGAGAATGGAAAAGGCACGCCAGTGATGTCCATGAAATTGACCCTGAAGACTCCTCTACTGACTTAAGATCTGAGCCACTGACTTCATAATTAAACCACACAGATTTTCCTGTCCACGCAAACCCACCTTCAGAGGCTGGTGGTGGCTTCTTGGGATGGTGGCATCATCAGGGAACTTTCCTTCTCGTTCTTTTAGCCCCGAGTGGGAATAACGATGTTTACCTGCCACTGACTAACTGGGTGAGGCTTCACTCATGAGCCTGCTCCTCCGCTCCCCTCCCTCCCTCCACCCAGACTCAGGCTTTGCCTCTCTCCGTGGCACGCTGAACCTTGATCTCTGTCTGAGGCTAACCAGGTTTCCTCTAGCTGCCCTGGCATGTGGACCAACCTGGTTATTTCATGTGGCGCAGGTGGGTGGTGGCAGGATATGTGGGCCCCACCTCTAACAACATTGCCGGCGGCCTGGCCTGGTGGGTGTTGCCCACCTGCTAAGGCAAGCGGATACACCTTCTGTTCCCTTTCTTCACCATCAGAGAGCCTCAACATGGAGGGAGAATGGCATGCAGTCTGGAGACCTAGGTACAAAGCCGGCCCTTTGCTCCTGACTGTGGGCTGGTGAAGATATGATGCCTGAAAACTGGATATCCACAGTCCCATGAACTGTGAACTATTGGTGGTCTACACCCCAAGAGTTGCAAACAGAGACTCAGAGAAGTGCAAACTGTGAGAACTCTGAGCACCTGCGCTCAGAGCAGCTCGTTCACAACCAGCAAGGGGGAAAGAGTGCAGGGTCTATCAGTGGGCACCTGAATCAACTCAACATATCATCTCCACACAGTAGCGTGTTATCCAGGAAGGAAGGATGGGTGACCGCTACCATGTGAGTGAGCCTCTAAATCGCTATGTCCAGACCCAAAGGTCACATACTGTAGATTCCATGGATAAGAAATGTCCGGATGTGGTGGCCAGGACTAGGGGGAGGGCTGGGGAGAAACTGCTGAGAGGTCCAGGGTTTTCCTTTGGAGGGAAGGAAACACGGGGTTGAAACAACATTGTGAATGTGTTAGATGCTTCCTCAGCTGCCTCTAACATGACTAATCTTATGTTGTGTGTATTCATCTCAATACATTTAAAAAAAAGGTCCCTCAGCAGAAGCAAGTCCTGCAGCTGCCAGGCCCTGAGCTAAGGCCAGCAAGGGGCCACTTGTTTGCATTTTCCTCTTCTAGTCCCGCTAAGGACCTGGGCAGTGCTTGGTGCGTCCTTATTTTACACTGACTTCTGTCTTGTTTCATGATTCACTGCATCTCTTTTGTAGATGTAATGAAGCTGTGCAGCATGGACATGTCAGACTAAGGCATCCGTTCAATCCACCTTTTGTTCCTTCACTTCCTCCGTCATTTGCACAGACCAAGCTCCCACCGAGCAGTGTGGGTCACCTCCTGCTCTCCTGGCCACAAAGGGCACCAAGCCCTCTAGCATCTCTGACACTTGCTCACCTTCTAGAGGACAGTGGGAGATAGAGGGAGCCGGCCCAGAGGAGAAGGGAGGGAGGAGGCCGGAAGCTCCTTGCCTTGGGAGTCAGCCCTCAGGTGGCTAGGTGATGGTGTTGGGAGGTCAGGGAGACCAGGAAACCCCTTGCAGGTGGGAACGATGGACTGAGGTGTATCATGGGCTGGTGTGCTGGGAGTGATCTGGATGCCGGTCAGAAATGGGGGCTGTGGAGACATGGGGAGCAGCCCATGCTGCCCCTTTTTGGAGTCAGCTAGGCAGTAGCTTAGAACACTGTGGCCCCAGCATGGGAATGAGCCATCCTGAGCTCTTCCCAACAAGTTGGACGAGCTCCTAGGACCAGCCCTCATGGGCTAGAGAGTTGGGCTTGGGGCTGGGGAGGCTGTCCAGGGGCCCCCACCCTCACCCCCACCCTGCCCTCCACCATTTCCATCTTGGTTGGCAGGGCTCCCTCCCCAGGGAAATCGCTACAATGGGACCCGTGCATGACCATCCACTCACAGGACACATCTTTGTGAGGCAGAGGCACCTCAGGCTGTGGGCCTCCAGAACTGCACTTTGGAGCAACTCTGAAACAGCAAAACAGAGATGCTCCCAAGGAGTCAGAGGAGGCCCGGCTGTTGTGGAACCCTGTGTGGGTGCCAGGCTGGGTGGGGTTTCCTGGTGATTATTGGTGGTGGCAGTAATGATCTCCACACCCTGGCTGTAGCCATGTTAGGGATGGAGGGGTGGGGCTGGCCCATGATGGAGGAGCTGGGGGAGCGCTGCCAGTTGTTTGGCCCAAATCTGGCCCCTCCAGAAGGCTCTCCCAGCCCCGGTCGAGCCTGATGCTTGTCGGCTTCTCCTGATCTTGGGGGAGGGAGCAGGCCTGATGTGCTCCACATTCATCACATCTGTCCAGAGAAACAGAACAGTGGATGTGGAAGTGTGGAAATTAAGAGATTTATCATGAGGAATTTCCTCATGAGATTATGGAGGCTGGCAAGTCCCTATACTAGGGGGTAGACCAGGTGGCTGGAGACCCAGCTGAAGTCCAAAGCTCATCATTGCAGTAGCCTTCTTCTTCTTGGAACACAATCTTTTGTGCTATTGGCTTCTTTGACTGATGGGGTGAGGCCCACCCACACCACAAAGGGCAATCTGCTTTACTCCAAGTCCACCGATTTAGATGCTGATCTCATCCAAAAGCATTCTCACAGTAACATCTAGAAAAATGTTGGCCATATGTCTGGGCACCATGGTCCAGCCCAGCTGATGCATAGAATGAAACATCACAATCTCCTCACCCTCACCAGCAGCCCTGGGTGCTGGAGCCCCCTCAGCATCACTAGGTTCCCGTGGAACCCTGTTCAGTTGGGTGAATCTCACTGTCCCCACCTGCATCCAGGTAAACTCATAAGACTGAAGGTATTGGCTTTCCCAGGGATGCAGGGTGGGCTGGCAGTCCCACTAGGGGCCTGGACCACGCATCCTCTCTGGAGATGAAGCAACAGGAGGGAGGAGGTTAATATAGACAATCACAGCGCCGCTGAGGAGGCCAAGGCACAGGAAACTGCTTCTGCTGATCTGGCCACATTCTTCTTTCATTCATCAAAGGCAGCAACAGCCTGCTGGGACCTGCCACAGGAAATCATCACTTCAGCCTACCTGAACACACCTTCCTGGGGTGGCCTTCCCATCGTCCTCACTCACTATCCAGTTCTCCCCTGACCTTCAGCCCTGGGAATGACTTCCTGTGGTCCCAAGTCCCCTTAGAGGGGGGGCTTCCAGGATGACCTGAATCAGAGCATCACAGCCAGGGGCCAACTTCCCTGACCATGTTGGTTAAAACTGAGGTCAGTATCATCACTCCCAGGGGACAAGGAGGATCCCGATTAAGTGGGGATGGGAGTGTGTATGCTGGACTGTAATCTTGGATATGGAACGATCGAGGCCCCAGAGTGGTGAAGTTATTGCCCAAGATGACTTTTTAATACCCCAAATATTGCTCAAGACATACGTACAATAAAAAGTTAGCCATTATATAGTTTATTAATTTTTATTAAAATGTACAATTCTCAATTTTACTAATGTTTTGTTTGAAATTTTAAAAATGTTCATAATTTTCAACACAAGTATACCCTAAATATTGCATGGGACTTACAAAAAATGATAAATAGCTCACAAATGTTTATAATTTTATACTTTACTACTTATGACTGTGTGTATGTGTGAAAGTTGCTCAGTCGTGTCCAACTCTGTGACCCCATGGACTATACAGTCCATGGAATTCTCCAGGCCACAATACTGGAGTGGGTAGCCTTTCCCTTCTCAAGGGGATCTTCCCAACCCAGGGATGAAACCCAGGTCTCCCACACTGCAAGAAGATTCTTTACCACTTGAGCCACCAGGGAAGCCCAAGAAAACTGGAGTGGATAGCGTATCCCTTCTCCAGTGGATCTTCCTGACTCAGGAATCAAACTGGGGTCTCCTGCATTGCAGGTGGATTCTTTACCAACTGAGCTATCAGGGACTACTTATACTAAAAAATCGTTGCTGATCTGAATTTCACATTTAACTAGGTGCCCTGCATTTTATCTGGCAACCTTACTTACATAACATTTTCTTAGTAATTCTTGGTTCTTTGAAGAGTATAAAATTTTGTTTCTATCTTTTAAATTTTGAATTTTTTCTTGTTTTTTGTTTTACTGAAGTATAGTTGATTTACAGTGTGTTAGTTTCAGGTGTATAGCACAGCAACTCAGTTTTATATTATATATAAAATTTTTTTTGTATATATATATATATATATATATATGGATTTCTTTTTCAGATTCTTTTCCATTAAAGGTTATTATAAGATAATTAATATAGTTCCCTGTGCTGTACAGTTGCTGTTTATCTATTTTGTATATTGTAATTTATATATTAGCATATATATATTTCTGCTAATTTCAAACTCTTAACTTATCCCCCCAAAAAGTTTGTTTTTAAATAGCTCAGTATTTGAATTTCTCTCCAGTAAGCTTATCGTATAGGTTTTACTGCAACCCACAGATGTCATTATTGTTGTTCAGCTGCTCAGTTGTGTCCGACTCTTTGGGAGCCCATGGACTGCAGCACGCCAGGCTTCCCTGTCCTTCTCTGTCTCCTGGAGTTTGCTCAGACTCGTGTCCATTGAGTTGGTGATGCCATCCCACTGTCTCATCTTCTGTTGCCCATTCTCCTGCCCTCGATCTTTCCCAGCATCAGGGTCATGACCATTAACAAAGACCTGATTTCCTTGCATTACAAAGACAATGAGCTTTGCTATCTGCAAAGCCAGCCAGGAGATGAGGGAACAGGACTCCATCCGGTCTGCTGTTGCTTGATCTTGTGTCTGGGCTCCACTTCAGGACCAAGGACGTTGGGGGAGGTGTGGGGGCTCTTGGCCCCATCTGCAGGTGCCCTCAGTGGGTGCAGCACCCAGTGAAGCAGCTGGGGTGGAGCCAGAACCCGGAAAGCGCCCAGGAGGGAGCTGGGGGAGTGGGGGCTGCCAGCGGCGTGCTGGCTGGCGTCCGTGAGGTCCTGGGTGCAAAGTGCAGGGGACTCTGTTAGGTAGCTGTGAGTGCTCACCGGGGCACCTGGCAGAAACTTTGGCCTCTTTCGTGCTCTGAGCATGAATTAACTCATGAGGTTAATTCAGGACACCAGGCAGGAATGTCCCTCTGAGAGGCTCCAGGCCTCCTTCCATCTTACCTTTTGTCTTCTCTCCCTTCAGCAGCCAGCGGCCTCTAAGAAACTTGATTCTCCTTCCCAGGCCTGACGCCCCCAGGCCTTTCCGTGGTCTTTTTGCCGCTATGGAGGCCACTCCCTCTAGCCTGTGTCCAGCCCCACTTCCATTTACTATCCTGGGCCTCTGTCCTGGCCCCTGAGGGGCCGGTAGCCCCTCTTACACATCTGTGCCCCTCCTCCTGGAGCTTCCTGGCTGGCCTGCTGCCCATCCACCTCCTCCTCCACACAGTCCTGGCCACATTCTCTAGAAAGTCCTCCCCAAGTCCGGGTGTGACTGGGGCCGATAGGACAATGCCCTGCCTCACCTGTGGGACTCTCCCAAGTGTCTGCATTGACGGAAACGGTGAAAGCGACTCCCCAACACCTCTCCCCCAACCACCAAAACAGGCAACAATAACACTCATAACAGGTGACACGCCCTCTCCCCCTGCCCCATCGAGAGAAGACAGTGCCAGGCAGGTGGGTGCAGGAAGGGGTGGAGGGTTAGAGGTGGCGAGGAGGAAAAGGAAGGGTGAGAAGAACATGTTACCCGACTCCACTCGTGAAATGTCCAGAACAGGCACAGTCATAGAAAAACAGTAAGTGTTTTGGTTTCCAGGGCCTGGGGGCTGGGGGAAATTGCAGGGTGTTACTGAAAGGGTAGAGTGTTTCTTTTGAAGGTGATGAAAGTTCTGAAATTAACCATGGAGATGGCTGGGAGATGGTTGTACAGCTCTGTGAATGTACTGAAAACCATCGCATTGAACACCTTAAATGAGTGAATTATGTGGTATATGACTTGCTGTTCAGTTGCTAAGTCATGTTCAGCTCTTTGCGACCCTAGGGACTGCAGCACGCCAGGCTTCCCTGTCCTACACCACCTCCCAGAGTTTGCTCAAACTCATGTCCATTGAGTCCATGATACCATCCAACCATCTCTTCCTCTGTCACTCCCTTCTCCTCCTGCCCTCAGTTTTTCCCAGCATCAAGATCTTTTCCAATGACTCAGTTCTTCACATCAGGTGGCCAAAGTATTGGAGCTTCAGCTTCAGCATCAGTCCTTCCAATAAATATTAGGGTTGATTTCCTTTAGGACTGACTGGTTTGATAAGAGGCTGTATTGGGAGAGAAAAGTCTGGATTCAGAGGTGGCAGGAGGAAGGTGTGAAGCACAGGGAGGAGGTGGGGTCTGGGGATGGAGGTCAATGAGAGGGCCGCTGGGCTGATTCCTGTGGCTGCTGTTACACATGGCTTAAGACAGCTTGCATTTATCAGCTTTCAGTGCTGGAGGTCAGAGGTCTGATGGGAGCTTGGCTGAGATAAAGTCAAGTGGCAGCAGGGAGGTTCCTTCTATAAATCCTGGGGGAGAATCCTTTCCCAGCTTCTAGAATCTGCTCACCTTCCTGGCTCTCTGGCCCCTTCCTCTAGCCTCAAAGCCAGCCATCACATCCCTCCCTCTCTGCTTCCCTGAAGGTCTCCTTCACTGACTCTTCCCCTGGGATGATGTTGGGCCCACGTGGATAATCCAGAATGATCTCTCAGCTCACGATCCTTACCTGAACCACAGCTACAGGGTCCCTGCTGCCAGAAGAAATCACACAGGTCTCAGGGCCAGGATCATCATCAACCCTGGGTGGAGAGGGGTGGAGGGGGGGCGTTATTCTGCCCACCATAGGCATCCCCACCTGAGAGCAGAGAAATATGCTCCATAAATATGTGCTGAATGAAAGAATAGGGGTCAGATGAAACCAAATCTAGGCCTGATTGTTGGTCCTGGAAGTGTTATAAGAGCCTTCCCTGCTTCGAGAGCAGTGGGGTGGGTGATGAATTCAGTGGGCATCTCATAAGTGTTCTTGCCCACCTGCCTGCCTGCGGTGAGACTTGGAGGTTGGCAGGCAGGTTGGAGAGTTCTAGAAATAGAACCTTTACGCCTCCAGCTGTGCTGCCCAGGTCCAGTCCTGTGAAGGGTGAGATTAAGGGCAGCTTCTCCTTGGCCCCCCTTGCTGTTCCAGGGGTGCTTAGCCAGCGTCCACCTCTGCCATGGGGGCTGCCAGCCCCTGCTAGGCACAGTGGGAGTCAGAAGGACGGGACCTGTGACAACTCAGTAAGTCGTTCCAGGCAAGCCCCTGTCCCCAACCTTAGGAAAATAATTAGACTATTGTGTGTGAAATAACTAGGCCATTAAAGAGAAGGGCCAGGAGAATCTGCCTTCCCACGCCCTACTCCTAGACTGACCTTCAGCCTCACTCTGCGTCTGTTTCCATTGCAGGTGTCCCGGTCCCCATGGCAACCGGGAATCATTTCACATACAAAAGGTTACAGTTGTGTGGTAATGGGGAGCTGGGGAGATGTCAAGGGGCAAAGTTTTCATTTATAGTACCTGAGTAGAAAGGTGTCAAAACAGGTCTCAGCCAAATTCTACGCAGATGACTAAACTGGCCTCCTGACCGTTTATTTGTCTGTCAACAGAATGGCTGTAGTCATAGGGTGCTTTTGGTCATAAATAATAGAATCCCTAACTCTCAGAAGCTAAAGCAAAACTTTCTTTTAAAAATTTGTTTTTTTTTTTTTTTTCATTTTAAAAATTGAAGTGTAGTTGATTTCAATGCCTTCGATCATTTCATGAACTATGGAAGGGGGCACTGGGTTGGCTTTCCGCACAGTGACAAGATGGCTGCAGGGGTTCCGGGAATCACATACTCCTAGGGCAACACCCAGTGCAGGGAGGGGCAGTTGCTCACAGCTCTTGTATCGCCTTGTCCAGAAGCCGTTGCTGACTTCACCTTTCTGATCACTGACAAAAGAGTCACACAGCCACTGTCAGACACTCAAGCACTTCAAAGAAAAGGAAACAAGCTCAGGGAGCTTCCTGGTGTCTGCTCTCTGCAGCAGATGGCCTACATCCCCTATCACACTCACATGCATACATACACACTCACATTTGGTCCAAGCAGTTCTGAAGGGGTGAGGTTAACCCCTTCTCAGGAGTGGACACCCCAGCAAGAACTGAATCAATCAGGGCTTCCCCTTCCCCAGGCCCTGGGGAATGAGTGAGGGGTGGGCTCTGAGATCCTGCCCCACACTTTACTTTTAAAAATATTTATTTATTTGGCTGTGCCAGGTCTTAGTTTCGGCATGTGGCATCTTCGATCTTCATTGAGGCATGTAAGATACTGAGTTGTGGCGTGTGGGATCTAGTTCCCTGACCAGGGAACGATCCAAGGGCCCCTGTACTGGGAGCGTGGAGTCTTGGCCACCAGACCACCTGGCACAGTCTGGAAGGAGGTGCCTACTGCACTTAGCCAGTGGCCAGGACCTAGCTGGAGCTTCAGGATGCCCACTCTTTTTTTTTTAAATTTTGAAGTCTTTTATTGAATTATATCACAAGTATAGACAGTAATTTTTTTTGTTTGTAATTTTAAGGTTAATATGGAAATAAGTGAAAAACGAACTCTATGATGTCTGGACCAACTACCTGAATTTGTGAAGTGAATAACAACCATGCAATTTTCATTTTATTGGCTGACTTTGGCCAACAAGTAAAAAACACATCATTGTTTTAGACGACTGCTATGGGATGTGTGTAGGTAATAAAGAATGTATCAGATTACAGAGTGACAGATTTATAGCAGAAGCACTGATTACAATGATGGATGTCTCAAATGGCAGAAGGAGCATTTTGCCAGGAGATGCAGAGGGTGGGCTTTGCATGAAGACAGCCCCCTAGAAGGATGCCTACCCCTACCCCCAACCCCGTGGCTTGCATGTGGGACCTCTCAGCTCCTGATTTCCTGCAGACAGTCTACAGAGGCACCCAGAGAGGACAAGTTCTCATTTTGCTTATAGCCTTGCGACTCTTTTCTAAGGGGATGGACGCATGCCCTTTCCTTAAAAAATAAAAAAAAAAAAGAGGTTGTAATCCACACCTGGGCTTGTGGTCTTCGTTTTTCTTTTGGGAAGAAGTGCAAGTTTTGTCAGGGAATATGCTTCTGTAGCTGATGTTAGTGGTGTTCCTGCTGCACATGTGCCCCTTGGTGGGTGCAGTTTAGCCTCTCCACCAAAGCTTCCTGAGTCTTCCTTGTTTCCAGGTGGGTAGCAGCCTTTGCACCTGGCAGGGCAGCCCCCTGTACGGTCCTCTCATCCAAAGTGGCCAATTCGTGAACTGCCTTTGAACCACTCTTTCCAATCACTGCTCTCGTCATAGCCCCATTTCTCCAGGCACTCAGACCCTCAGCAGCCCCTCAGCAGCCCCTCAAGACTCCCTCTTGAGGGTTAATTATTCACATGGCCTGGGACCCACAACTGCCAAAGTCCGCTCCGTCCCCTCCCCCACGTTGGCAGAATCTGCCCTTTGGACTCAGGTGCCAAGGAGGAGAGAATAATTGTTACTGGAGTCATTAAAATATTTTCTGTGAAGTAGATGTAAGCTGAAAAAATTAGAAAATATAGAAAAGTATAAATAAGGGAGCAAAATCATCTGTAAGCCCACTAACCAGAGACAAGGGCTATTAACAATTTAGTGTATTTCTGTCCAGGTTATTTTCCCTGAGTATAACTCAGCATCCCACTAGGTATACAGAAACCCCTCTAAATGTTTAAAACATGGTATTTAATGGTATTTAATGTGAGAAACAGACCAGCTGACAGCCCATGAGAGCCAGTGGTAAGATTCAGAACACCCAGTTAAATGTGAATTCGAGATAAACACAAATAATTTGTTGTATAAGTATATTGTATGCAATATCTGTTTATCTGACATCCAAGTGCAAGTTTAACTGGGCATCCTGGTTGTATTTTTCCCTGCGTAGGTTTGAATGAGAACCAAAGCAGGCAGTTCTGAGGGTGTGTGGCTCTTCCTTGTCCCACATGTACACGCTCACACACTCGCACACCATGGCAGGGCCCCTGCAAGTCTTCCTGCAGGGTACTCCCTCTCCTGGGGTCCTGGCCGGGTGTCGACAGAGCACATGAAAGCAAGGCGACCTGGGCCTGGCTAACGGGGGCGTGGACAGCCCTGCATTCCGACCCTCACACCTGCTGCGTGGCTTTTGCTGATGCCAATCCCCCTGAGCCCTGGGGTCCTCCTCAAAAATGGGGCCCACACATGCTTGCCCTGCAGGATCCCAGACAGTCAATAAAATACCACAGAAGGCGCCCCAGCCTCACAGCAGGTACGGAATAAATGGATGTTTTCATCATCTCACACCCAGTTTGCACTCATTTGGGAGGGCTGGTCAGGAACCCCACCACCACCAGCTGGGGGTCAGCTGATGACTGTAGGGCACAGATCTGGGGTCTTCCATGGCTTCACAGAGGAGTGTGTACTGCCTCCATGAGTCAGTGGAGGCAAGGTGGCCTCCCCCATCCCCACCCTGCCTCCAGCTGCTCTCCACGGCCTCCCCTGCTGGCTGAGGCCCGGTTCCCAGGACCCAGACTCAACTGCAAGGGCCTGCCCACTCACTTATTACCATCTCTGCCCCTGCAGGGAAGGAATGTCGTGGGGGACTGGTATGCCCAATGTCTCCTGTGCCCTGTGCCCCGGGTCCCTGCTGCCACTGTGGGAACAGGTCTGGGGGAACCCTGTTCACTTCCTGCCCCTGGCTTCTCCTCATGGAGCCCACCTGGCACGCAGGTGGCGCCAGGAGATGTGGGAGTGACCACTTGACTACGGGAGCCAGGGCTGGACGGGCAAGGCTGCTCCCTGTCTGGCCTCACCTGACAACTCTGATGCCCTGAGGGCCCAAGTCCTCGTGACCCACCTCCCCTGTGTCTTGCAGTGTATTTCCGCCTCCAATTTCACCCTCTTCCTTCCCTTGCTAGGGCTGTATGGGGCCCTCTCCTAACAATGCCTGCCCACAGGCCCTGCACAGGGGAGCCAGGTGCTGATGACTGCTCCTGGTGAACCTGGGGGCTGCCTTCCCAGAGGACACAGGAGGAAGCCAGAGAGGAACCTGGAAGAGGAGATGGACTGCGAGGATGGATCAGCTGTGATCCTGCTGAGCCTGATTTTGGGAACAGATGGTGTTGCCTTGACACTCAGATGTCACCATTTCTAACCGGAGTCTAGCAGGCTGAGACCCCTGCCATCCCCAGGCTGAGACCCCTGCCATCCCCAGGCTGCTCCTGATCAAAGGCGCCCAAAGTGTCATGTGATTCTTAAGTCGTGACAGCAAAGGGAGGACGGACGGGCCCCAACGGACAGCCTTGTACATGTTTTCTCCAGTACCAGGTTTTCAGGTTGAGGCTTCCTAGCCTCAGAGAGGCCAATACCTCTGAAGCCTGAGACCTGGCTGGCAGCCTCATGGGCTGTGAAACGTAGATGGTGCTGCTGAAAGGACCCGCTGCATCACAGATGGTAATAGTATGCTCCGTCCACAGAGTCAGGAACAGGCCACGTGTAGCCTTGAACCATGCTTCTCTTCTCCTGGGAAAGTCACTAGGGTCCACCTGCCAGGGGGTGGGTCTCCCCAGGCCTGGGCCCTGAGAGCTAGATGCTCTTCCAGGGCCCATGACCTACTGCCCCACCTGAAACTTGACCCAGACTGGAAGGACTTCAGACCCCAAACACTTTCGAGACAAATCACAAAAAGCCATCAGCCAAACAAAGGTCCATATAGTCAAAGCTATGGTTTTCCCAGTAGCCATGTACGGACATGAGAGCTGGACCGTAAGAAGGCTGAATGACAAAGCATTGATGCTTTTGAACTGTGGTGTTGGAGAAGACTTTTGAGAGTCCCGTGGACAGCAAGGAGATCAAACCAGTCAATCCTAAAGGAAATCAACCCTGAATATTCATTGGAAGGACTGATGCTGAAGCTGAAGCTCCAATATTTTGGCCACCTGATGGGAAGAGCCGACTTACTGGAAAAGACCCTGATACTGGGAAAGTTTGAAGGCGAAAAGAGAAGGCAGAAGATAAGATGGTTAGATAGTATCACTGACTCAATAGACCTGAGTCTGAGCAAACTCTGGGAGATAGTGAAGGATAGAGAAGCCTGGTGTGCTGCAACCCACAGGGTTACAAAGAGTTGGACACAA
>SJYC01136423.1:0-14762 GCA_006408675.1 Madoqua kirkii
GTCGGCAAAGTAATGTCTCTGCTTTTGAATATACTATCTAGGTTGGTCATAACTTTTCTTCCAAGGAGTAAGCGTCTTTTAATTTCATGGCTGCAGTCACCATCTGCAGTGATTCTGCAGCCCCCAAAAATAAAGTCTGACACTGTTTCCCCATCTATTTTCCATGAAGTAATGGGACCAGATGCCATGATCTTTGTTTTCTGAATGTTGAGCTTTAAGCCAACTTTTTCATTCTCCACTTTCAGTTTCATCAAGAGGCTTTTTAGCTCTCCACTTTCTGCCATAAGGGTGATGTCATCTGCATATCTGAGGTTATTGATATTTCTCCCAGCAATCTTGATTCCAGCTTGTGTTTCTTCCAGTCCAGTGTTTCTCATGATGTACTCTGCATAGACGTTAAATAAGCAGGGTGACAATATACAGCCTTGACTTACTCCTTTTTCTATTTGGAACCAGTCTGTTGTTCCATGTCCAGTTCGAACTGTTGCTTCCTGACCTTCATATAGATTTCTCAAGAGGCAGGTCAGGTGGTCTGGTATTCCCTTCTCTTTCAGAATTTTCCACAGTTTATTGTGATCCACACAGTCAAAGGCTTTGGCATAGTCAATAAAGCAGAAATAGATGTTTTTCTGGAACTCTCTTGCTTTTTCCATGATCCAGCAGATATTGGCAATTTGATCTCTGGTTCCTCCGCCTTTTCTAAAACCAGCTTAAACATCAGGGAATTCACGGTTCACATAAGCGCACTAAGAGCGGGCGGCTGCGAGAGCCGGGCAGGCACACTAACCCTGCGGCCGAGAGGAGCTACCCCACGTCTGAGGTCAACGGCAGCCAGAAGAAGCCACCTCGCGCCTGAGGCCAGGGGCTGTAACCCCGAGGAGCCCGAGCCCGAGGCCAGGGACGGCAGCTGGGAGGAGCCACCCACGCCCGAGTTGTGACCCCACGGACTCCAGCACACCAGGCTTCCCTGTCTTTCATTCGCTCCTGGAGTTTGCTCAGAGTCATTCCCTGCGGCCGAGAGGAGCTACCCCACGTCTGAGGTCAACGGCAGCCAGAAGAAGCCACCTCGCGCCTGAGGCCAGGGGCTGTAACCCCGAGGAGCCCGAGCCCGAGGCCAGGGACGGCAGCTGGGAGGAGCCACCCACGCCCGAGTTGTGACCCCACGGACTCCAGCACACCAGGCTTCCCTGTCTTTCATTCGCTCCTGGAGTTTGCTCAGAGTCATGTCCATTGAGTCAGTTAGTCCATATTACTCTTTAAACAAAAAATTAAAATGTTTGAATAGAAAAAAAAAGAAAGAAAGAAAAAGGTGACGCTCCTCAGCAGTGAGCCCAGTGTTTGGCAGTGTAGCTCTTAAGCCTGTTCCGGAAGCCAAGCTCAGACAGAGAACCTCCTGGCATTCTTTGAAAAATGGGTATGGTTTCCAGCCCAGTGGGAGCTCCCACCCCAAACAGTGGCTCTGGAAGTACTCGTCCGTGCTGGGTGACTTAGATCAGGTTCCTGGTGGTGGCCTGTCCCACCCCTGAGTGAGCTCTGCAGAGGTCGCAGCTGCCTGCCCTTAAGGAGAAGGCCAGTGACAGGAGAGCTGGGTCACCACTGAGGACCTATGCTGTGCTGGGCATGCAGCGGACACGGGTGAGGAGCATAGCCAGGAAGAAGGTGTGGGCTGGGTACATGCTTCTGACGGGAAAAGAGAAGGACATCTGCAAGAAGGTCGATGACAAGGGAGAGAGACGGTGACAAGAGTGTGGCTTCTAGGGCCAGCATGCTGAAGAAGGGGCTTTTCAGTGCAAGAAGTCTTGAGCAGCCGTTGAGGGTGGAGCCAGCCAAGAGAGTATTAAATTGTGTCCTGCTAAGAGATATGTCCATCCCCGAAGCCCCAGTATCCATGAATGTGACCTTATTTAGAAGCAGGGTCTTTGCAGATGTAATCAAGTTAACATGAGGTCATACTAGATTAGGATGAGCTCTAACCCAATCAAACTGGTGTCCTTAAAAGGAAAAAGAAATGTAAACACAGACACAGACAGAGGGAGGACAATGTGATGAGACACCTGGAGGAGAAGATCACGTGAAGATGGACGCAGATTTCAGTGAGCCATCTGCAAGCCAAGGACATGGGGGACTACAGTCACCGCCAGAAGCTAGGAGACAGGTTCGAAAGGAAGCCTTCAGATGAAGCTAGCCAGCCTGGCTCATACCTTAATCTTGGACCTCTGGCCTCCAGAACTGTGAGGAAATAAATTTCCGTTGGTTAAGCCACCAATTTTTATCATTTGTTATGACTATCACAGGAAACATACATGGTTAAAAAGATGGGTCAGAACTGGACGCTCATCCCTTGGGCAGGAGGGATGGGTTCATCCCTTCCACGCTCATCCCTTGGGCAGGAGGGACCCAAAGAATTCCTTGGGGGCTGAGGGTGATATCTGCTGGAGAATCTCCTGTCCACTACCAAAGAAGGCATGTCCAAGGAGTGTCAGAACAGGATAGGAAACCTCTGTCTGGTCAGAGAAGCTCCCTAAAGCAAAGGCAACTCCTTTGCTGCCTAAATACCAGCACTTAGGTTCCACTGGGAAAGAAAACAAAAAGACTGCAGAAAACAGCAGGGAAAAGAGCATTGGGTGGACGGTTTCCATTTTCCCAGGTGTCTGCATCACCAGTCCAACATGCTGGAACCCCTCATTTGTTACCGGGTGGCTGACTGCACAGCCATAAATCCACCTGTGCCAACCCATAAACCTGCCAAAGCCAGGAGGCGACTCTAACTTAGTCACGTAAGCCTGTTCTCAGACTTCAGCTGGCTCAGTGGCCAGGGCCATCACAGCCACCAGACACAGCAAAAAGGAAAATCTCAGGCCACCTAGGGTGCCTGCCTTGAAGTCCACATAGCTGGGTTTGGGTTTCTAAAGCCAGCTCAGAGGGAGGGTTCAGATTTTCTCCTGAGAGGAGAGTTTGTAATTTTTATGAAGATGATTATTCCTTCCTTTTTAATTATTTTTTATAACATTCTTTTAAAAGTCAGTGTTGCAAGGCTTGTGTTTGTCACCACACCTCTTCCCATCTCCCATTCCCTCCCCACTGAGTTACTTTCAAATGTCTTAGCTGTTTTATTTTTTAATCTTTACCTTCACATTTTTACCTAACATGATTACTACACTATTTCTTTTTTCCATTTTAGCTCACTTATTAAAGTACCCTCCACCATCCTCCATACACTCTCAGACTCTTTCACATTACTTTTCATCTTCACAATTACATCACAATCTTTGGTCAAATCAGTGTTTAGGATTGGCATTACTATGACTCCATAAATGTCACAGGAAAGCTCTTACAGCACTAAGATACTCTTTCTTGTACAAATTTTTGTTCTTCCTGAAGTTAATTATTGACTTTTCATACACTTGATTTTTTATGTACTATGGACCACTTGGGATTCCCTGGTGGCTCAGATGATAAAGAATCTGCCTACTGTATGAGAGACCTGGGTTCAATCCCTGGGTCATGAAGATTCCCAGGAGAAGGGCATGGCAACCCACTCCAGTTTTCTTGCCTGGAAAATCCCATGGACAGAGGAGCCTGGCAGGCTACAGTCCATGGAGTTGCAAAGAGTCAGACACAGCTGAGAGGCTAACACACATACACGGACCACTTCTTCCCCAATGTTAGAATCCGACAAAGCTGAAAAACTCATCCCAGCCAAATCACACACATCAGGTAAGCATGCTTGTCTTGTTTTATTGTTCGTTTTTCCAGTGGAGACATCCCGTCTGGAGCTCCCTGTCTTCCCATTTGTACCTGGACTGGCTGACTTTTTGGCTGTGGCATAGCTGTCCTCCCCAGAGTTCCCTTCAACTTCGGTGACAATGTCTTTACATTTTTCTGTGCTATATACAGTGTGTTCTGGGTCCCATGTCTTTCTCTTTCTAGGTTTATTTTCTTACTCAAGTGAAGCGCACCCTCCAATAGCTTCCTAAGAAAAGATGCACGTGGGGTGCGATTTTTAGTTTTTAAAAATGTTGCAGATTTTCAAGCATCTTTACTCTTCCTTTGTTTGATAGTTTGTATAAATAAAGAATTCCAAATAAAACTTTTTAGAATTTTGAAGGCATTGCCCCCACTATTTTCTGCTTTCCAATATTATTAATACTATAACACTGTTGAGAAATTCTGATGCATTGAATATTCCACTGTTTTTCTTCTATAAATGTTTAGAATTTTTTAGCTCCTTGTGTTTTGAAATTTCAACATGATGCACCTTGTTTCATGTTTTATTGAGAAACTTGGTTCACGCTATCAATCAGGAAAATCATGCCCTGCAGTTCCAGTGACTTTATCTGCATTGTTTCTTTGGCAACTTTTTCTTCTGTTAAGGAGCAATCTTCATTGTTGACCCAGACAGCCAAAAAGAAAAAATAAATAAAATTTAAAAAAAATAAACAACTCACGATGCTAAGTGCTGGTGAGGCTGCAAAGCAAATGAAGTTTGCATAAATCACTGTCAAGAGCACAGAATACGACAGCCACTTTGGAGAACAGGTTGGCAGTTTGTCTCTCTCTCTTTTTAAAATTTTTTCCATTGTGACATGCAGCTTGTGGGGTCTTAGTTCCCCAAGCAGTGTCCCTGCAGTGGAGGTGCAGAATCCTAACCACTAGACTGCCAGGGAAGTCCCAGATTGGCAGGCTGCAATGCAGGAGACCTGGGTTCGATGAGTTTGATCCCTGGGTTGGGAAGATACCCTGGAGAAGGGAAAGGTTATTCACTCCAATACTCTGGCCTACAGAATTCCATAGACTGTACAGTCCATGGGGTCGCAAAGAGTCAGACATGACCGAGTGACTTTCATTTTTACTTTCAGGGTAAAGTTAAATATAGACTCACCAAATGACCTAGGAAGTCTAATCTTAGATATTCAGCCAAGAAATAAAAACAAATGTTTACAGGGACTTCCTTGGTGGCCCAGTGGTTAAGAATCCACCTTGCAATGCAGGGGACTAGGGTTTAATCCCTGGTCAGGGAACTAAAATCCACATGCCACAGAGCAGCTAACCCCTCATTGCACTAGAGAGTCCATGCACCACAATGAAAGATCCCACATGCTAGCAACTAAGATCCAATGTACATGCTCAGGCCTGTCTGCCTGTTTGCAGCCCCACAGACTGCAGCCCGCCAGACTCCTCTATCCATTGGATTTTTCCCAGCAAGAATATTGGAGTGGGTTGCCATTTCTTCCTCCAGGGCATCTTCCCAACCAGGGATCAAACCTGTGTCTCCTGCACTGGCAGGTAGATTCTTTACCACTGAGCTACCTGGGAATCCCTTTAGGACCTGATGCAGCTAAATAAATAAATATTTTAAAAATAAAACTAATGTTCACACCAAAATTTGTATGCAAATGTTTATGGCAACTTTATTCATAATCACCCCAAACTAGAGACAAGCCAATAGTCTATCAGCTGGATGACAAGGAAGACACTACAGACATGTGCATGCAACAACATGGACTCAAGGCAAATGCATTATGCTGCATGGAAATGCCCCATTCAACAGCCATATCCTCCCAATGGAAGTGGGAGGTTCCATTGAGATGGCATTCTGGAAATTCATTCAGTGGAGACTGGAACGGTCACTCGTTTCCAGGGGCTAGGGCAGGAGCAGGACACTGACTGCAAAGGGGTAGGGAGTGGTTCAGGGTGGCAGATGTCTGTTCTGTATTGTGTGGTGGTGACACAACTGGGTACCTGAGCCAAAACTCGTGCAGAACTGAGTTTTACTCTATGCCAATTGTATCCCAGTAAAGTGTTTATTGCTAAGTCGTGTCCGACTTGTTGCAACCTCATGGACTGTAGCCTACCAGGCTCCTCAGTCCACGGGATTCTCCAGGCAAGAAGACTGGAGTGGATTGCCATTCCCTTCTCCAGAGGATCTTCCCAACCAATGGGTCAAACCCGGGTCTCTCCCATTGAGGGTAGATTCCTTACCATCTGAGCCACCAAGTAAGCAGTTGAGGGACTTCCCTGGTGGTCCAGTGGGTAAGAGTCCACCTTGCAATGCAGGCGACGATCCCTGGTCAGGGAACTAAGATCTCACACGCCGTGGAGCAACAAAGCCCATGGGATGCAACTACTGAGCCCGCGTGCCACAGCTAGAGAGTCCACGCATCAAAGAAAGATCCTGCATGCTGCAACTAAGACCTGAGGCAGCCAAATAAATCAATTTAGCAAAATAAAATATTTCTGTTACTTTCTAAAAAGTAATAATACATAAGTTGTCAGATACACGTGGGAAGTGCACTCACACTGTTTTTGGAGTCCTTGAGAGGATGAACAGTCAAGGTCCTGAGCCAATGTCCTGCAGGACATTATCTAAGAGGATTCTCCCTCCCAGCCTTTTTCCAAGTGACAGGCTTGACACACGTCACCCTCAATGATCTCAAAGCCCTGGTACAGACAGTCTGTGATCTGCAGGAGGTTAGGCCACGCCCTCTCTAGAGGCGGTCCCAGGCAGCAGTCACCTTGCTTGACATTTATGTTTCTTTGCAGAAGGCGGCCTCCTCTACCAGCTTTGTGGACTGACTCAGATCTTCTCCAGGCAGGAAATGAGGAGGGCAGACAGAATGCCTGTGGTCCACACTCTCTGGGAAAGGGCAGCTCCCGCTAGGGGGGACATTGAGTCCTCGCCTGGAGACAGTGCGGCCCCCACCCAGGGCCTGAAGCCAGCCAGGGGACCACAGCCACCATCATGAAGGTGAACTCTGGTTCAGACTCAGACCGTGTCCATTTCACGAGACCCCTTGAGGGAGGGGTGCAAGGTCTCCATGTGCAGCGAGGGCCTGCAGAGGAAGACAGAAATTGGCATGCTTCCTTCAGACCCTCGCCCTTGGCCAGCAGGGTGCCAGGGGGGCAGAGCCCAGTACCAGCCAGGATCAGAGGATCAGAGTCTTGCAGGGTCCCAGCCCCCCCGTTCCCAGTGCAACAGCCTTTCAGGTGTTTGCCAAGCAGTTAGGAAGGTGACTCACTCAGCCCACGTGGGGGATGCTCACGCAGAGCACAGGCTGCCGAGGAAGGTGCCAGAGCACGTGAGTACTGTTCCTCCTCTGGCTGCACTGGGCGGCTGCCAGGAGGGCCTGCCCTGCCCCCAACCCACGCAGAGGATGCCCCTGGGCCTACTATAGGCCAGTCCAGCTGCTAAAAATAGTGCTAGTCTTCAGCCAGAATCAATAAACACGGTCACATTTTCCACACCAGGCAGCAGCACAGACTGACAAGGGAAATCGTGGTGACTTTCCTAGTCTTCCCTGTGCAGCCTGCCCACGGCAAAGGGGAGCTTTTTGAACAGGACTGAGGCCCCTGAATCTCACACTGCGGCTCCAAATGCTTTCCAGATAGGTCAGGCAGGACCATGGTGCCAACCTGGGAGAGGAGCTAGCCTCACACTTTTTTTCATCTTCTGTGACATTTAAATCATACATTTCTTATTTCTGAGAAGACCAAATGAGTGACAATGTAGATAAAACAAGTCTACAAAACTGGTCTACAAAAGGATGGTCTCTTCGGTGAGACAAGTTTCTACCAAGCGAACCTTGTGAGTTTGGAAAATATACTGTTTCTCGGGACTTGGAGGTCTAAAACTAATGTTCACACCAAAATTTGTATGCAAATGTTTATGGCAACTTTATTCATAATCACCCCAAACTAGAGACAAGCCAATAGTCTATCAGCTGGATGACAAGGAAGACACTACAGACATGTGCATGCAACAACATGGACTCAAGGCAAATGCATTATGCTGCATGGAAATGCCCCATTCAACAGCCATATCCTCCCAATGGAAGTGGGAGGTTCCATTGAGATGGCATTCTGGAAATTCATTCAGTGGAGACTGGAACGGTCACTCGTTTCCAGGGGCTAGGGCAGGAGCAGGACACTGACTGCAAAGGGGTAGGGAGTGGTTCAGGGTGGCAGATGTCTGTTCTGTATTGTGTGGTGGTGACACAACTGGGTACCTGAGCCAAAACTCGTGCAGAACTGAGTTTTACTCTATGCCAATTGTATCCCAGTAAAGTGTTTATTGCTAAGTCGTGTCCGACTTGTTGCAACCTCATGGACTGTAGCCTACCAGGCTCCTCAGTCCACGGGATTCTCCAGGCAAGAAGACTGGAGTGGATTGCCATTCCCTTCTCCAGAGGATCTTCCCAACCAATGGGTCAAACCCGGGTCTTTCCCATTGAGGGTAGATTCCTTACCATCTGAGCCACCAAGTAAGCAGTTGAGGGACTTCCCTGGTGGTCCAGTGGGTAAGAGTCCACCTTGCAATGCAGGCGACGATCTCTGGTCAGGGAACTAAGATCTCACACGCCGTGGAGCAACAAAGCCCATGGGATGCAACTACTGAGCCCGCGTGCCACAGCTAGAGAGTCCACGCATCAAAGAAAGATCCTGCATGCTGCAACTAAGACCTGAGGCAGCCAAATAAATCAATTTAGCAAAATAAAATATTTCTGTTACTTTCTAAAAAGTAATAATACATAAGTTGTCAGATACACGTGGGAAGTGCACTCACACTGTTTTTGGAGTCCTTGAGAGGATGAACAGTCAAGGTCCTGAGCCAATGTCCTGCAGGACATTATCTAAGAGGATTCTCCCTCCCAGCCTTTTTCCAAGTGACAGGCTTGACACACGTCACCCTCAATGATCTCAAAGCCCTGGTACAGACAGTCTGTGATCTGCAGGAGGTTAGGCCATGCCCTCTCTAGAGGCGGTCCCAGGCAGCAGTCACCTTGCTTGACATTTATGTTTCTTTGCAGAAGGCGGCCTCCTCTACCAGCTTTGTGGACTGACTCAGATCTTCTCCAGGCAGGAAATGAGGAGGGCAGACAGAATGCCTGTGGTCCACACTCTCTGGGAAAGGGCAGCTCCCGCTAGCGAGGGACATTGAGTCCTCGCCTGGCGACAGTGCGGCCCCCACCCAGGGCCTGAAGCCAGCCAGGGGACCACAGCCACCATCATGAAGGTGAACTCTGGTTCAGACTCAGACCGTGTCCATTTCACGAGACCCCTTGAGGGAGGGGTGCAAGGTCTCCATGTGCAGCGAGGGCCTGCAGAGGAAGACAGAAATTGGCATGCTTCCTTCAGACCCTCGCCCTTGGCCAGCAGGGTGCCAGGGGGGCAGAGCCCAGTACCAGCCAGGATCAGAGGATCAGAGTCTTGCAGGGTCCCAGCCCCCCCGTTCCCAGTGCAACAGCCTTTCAGGTGTTTGCCAAGCAGTTAGGAAGGTGACTCACTCAGCCCACGTGGGGGATGCTCACGCAGAGCACAGGCTGCCGAGGAAGGTGCCAGAGCACGTGGGTACTGTTCCTCCTTTGGCTGCACTGGGCGGCTGCCAGGAGGGCCTGCCCTGCCCCCAACCCACGCAGAGGATGCCCCTGGGCCTACTATAGGCCAGTCCAGCTGCTAAAAATAGTGCTAGTCTTCAGCCAGAATCAATAAACACGGTCACATTTTCCACACCAGGCAGCAGCACAGACTGACAAGGGAAATCGTGGTGACTTTCCTAGTCTTCCCTGTGCAGCCTGCCCACGGCAAAGAGGAGCTTTTTGAACAGGACTGAGGCCCCTGAATCTCACACTGCGGCTCCAAATGCTTTCCAGATAGGTCAGGCAGGACCATGGTGCCAACCTGGGAGAGGAGCTAGCCTCACACTTTTTTTCATCTTCTGTGACATTTAAATCATACGTTTCTTATTTCTGAGAAGACCAAATGAGTGACAATGTAGATAAAACAAGTCTACAAAACTGGTCTACAAAAGGATGGTCTCTTTGGTGAGACAAGTTTCTACCAAGCGAACCTTGTGAGTTTGGAAAATATACTGTTTCTCGGGACTTGGAGGTCCAAAGTTTAAGAACCCGCCTTCCAATTCAGGGGATGCTGATTCAATCCCTGGTTGGGGCACTAAGATCTCACATGCCCCGGAGTAACTAAGCCTACATGCCACAACTAGAAAAGAGACCAAGCACCGAGACAAGCACCCACCACAAAGCTTAAAAAGTTAAAAAATAAACAATAAAAAAGAAAGTATATTCAGTTTCTCAAAAGTCCTGGTTGATGTGCAACCATTTCATAAATGAGAACATAAAATCAGGTATAATATTACCTCTTGATCAAGGTACTATTTAAAAAGCTTTCTTCCCCCATGTTCAATGCATTAATCCCCCTATTGTTTCCTAGGACTGCCTTAATATTGTTGTTTAGTATCTAAGTCATGTTTCACTTTCAGACCCCATGGACTGCAGTATGTCAGGCTCCCCTGTTCTTCATTACCTCCCAGAGTTTGCTCAAACTTATGTCCATTGAGTCACTGATGTTAGTGAACCATCTCATCCTCTGTTGCCTCCTTCTCCTCCCACCTTCAATCTTTCCCAGCATCAGAATCTTTCCCAATGAATGAACTCTTCGCATTAGGTGGCCAAAATACTGGAGCATCAGCTTCAGCACAGTCCTTCTACTACATATTCAAGGCTTATTTCCCTTAGAATTGACTGGTTTGATCTCCTGCCATCCAAGGGACTCTCAAGAGTCTTCTCCAACATCACAGTTCAAAAGCCATCAATTTTTCATCACTCAGCCTTATTTTTGGTCCAACTCTGACATCCATACACTACTACTGGAAAAATAAAGTACCACGAATTGGGACTTGGACAACAGAAATTTACTCTTAGCTCTGGAGACTAGAACTCCAAAATCAAGGCATGAAAAGAAACGTCTCCGAAATCTCCAGGGGAGGGTCCTTCCTGGCCTCTGCCAGCATGCTTGCCATCCTAAGCTGGCAGATGCATCACTCAGTCCCGTGGACGTCTTCTCCCGTGTCTTCTCACTGCCTCCCCCTGTAGTTGTCTGTCTCTGTCTAATTTTCCCTTTTGAAGGATGCCAGTCTTATCAGGATAAGGTCTACACAATGCCTCATTTTCTTTCATTTTTTTAAAAAGACTGCTATGTTGCTGTGCTCAGTTGCTCAGTTGTGTCTGACTCTTTGCAGTCCCATGGACTGCAGCCCACCAGGCTCTCTTGTCCATGGAATTTCCCAGACAAGAATACTGGAGCAGGTTGCCGTTTTGTCCTCCATGAGATCTTCCCAACCAGGAATCAAACCCCTATGTCTTGCATCTCCTGCATTGGCAGGCAGATTCTTTACCACTGTGCCACCTGGGAAGCCCCTTTTTGCAAATAAATTGGTTAATTCCAGGTGGTGTAGAATTCAGGATAGAACAAAGACTGAAGAACACACTCTGGCAGGAATATTCTGGGCTGGCTAGGAATGGCTGAGAAGTACTAAGGACAAAATGAGCCAGTATATGCTTTTTTTTTTTTTCCACACAAGTTTATTATTCAATGGACAATAGGTTCTAAGACAACACTTCATTCTATTATCAGGTGGCAACAGACGTTATGGCAGGACATCCAGGTGATTAAACAAGAATGGAATGAAGGTTCGTCATTGCCTTAGGCACAAGGAACAGCTTACTTTTTGCCAGATTTCCTAATTCCACCTGTGGTCAAGCGGCCTTTCCCCACAGCCTTTGCTTTTAGCTCCTAGAGTTTCGTCTGCCCTTCCTTCTGTATGGCTTGAACTCCTTATCTCGTCCATCTTCTTGGCTTTCTTCTTGGGCTGCTTTGGGGGCTTCTTCTTGCCTCCTTCAAAGCCCGACATGGCGCCTGCCATGCCTCATTTTCTTTTGATCACCTCTGTAAAGACCCTGAATCCCAATAAGATCATGTTCTGAGATACAGGGGATAAGAACCCCAACATGTCTTTGGGTGATCACATACATAATGCATAGCACTACCTAGCTTCTCCTGGAGAAGCGGAGGTGGGAGAGGGAGGAGAGACATGTGGGAAGATGTGGGGAGAAGCCTAACCTGCTCTAGGCACGCCCACTTCACTTTTGTGGTTTGCACCCATAAAACCTGCAGCGCAGACGGAACAAAAGACTTAAAATGCAAAGCCAGAGCGCAAACCCTGACGGTGCCAAAGACGCAGCGCTGAGAACATTCCCTGAAGAAGCTGGAATTTTGTTTTTGTTCAGTTGCTAAGTTGTGTCCAACTCTTTGTAACCCTGTGGGTTGCAGCACACCAGGCTTCTCTATCCTTCACTATCTCCCAGAGTTTGCTCAGACTCAGGTCTATTGAGTCAGTGATACTATCTAACCATCTTATCTTCTGCCTTCTCTTTTCGCCTTCAAACTTTCCCAGTATCAGGGTCTTTTCCAGTAAGTCGGCTCTTCCCATCAGGTGGCCAAAATATTGGAGCTTCAGCTTCAGCATCAGTCCTTCCAATGAATATTCAGGGTTGATTTCCTTTAGGATTGACTGGTTTGATCTCCTTGCTGTCCACGGGACTCTCAAAAGTCTTCTCCAACACCACAGTTCAAAAGCATCAATGCTTTGTCATTCAGCCTTCTTACGGTCCAGCTCTCATGTCCGTACATGGCTACTGGGAAAACCATAGCTTTGACTATATGGACCTTTGTTTGGCTGATGGCTTTTTGTGATTTGTCTCGAAAGTGTTTGGGGTCTGAAGTCCTTCCAGTCTGGGTCAAGTTTCAGGTGGGGCAGTAGGTCATGGGCCCTGGAAGAGCATCTAGCTCTCAGGGCCCAGGCCTGGGGAGACCCACCCCCTGGCAGGTGGACCCTAGTGACTTTCCCAGGAGAAGAGAAGCATGGTTCAAGGCTACACGTGGCCTGTTCCTGACTCTGTGGACGGAGCATACTATTACCATCTGTGATGCAGCGGGTCCTTTCAGCAGCACCATCTACGTTTCACAGCCCATGAGGCTGCCAGCCAGGTCTCAGGCTTCAGAGGTATTGGCCTCTCTGAGGCTAGGAAGCCTCAACCTGAAAACCTGGTACTGGAGAAAACATGTACAAGGCTGTCCGTTGGGGCCCGTCCGTCCTCCCTTTGCTGTCACGACTTAAGAATCACATGACACTTTGGGCGCCTTTGATCAGGAGCAGCCTGGGGATGGCAGGGGTCTCAGCCTGGGGATGGCAGGGGTCTCAGCCTGCTAGACTCCGGTTAGAAATGGTGACATCTGAGTGTCAAGGCAACACCATCTGTTCCCAAAATCAGGCTCAGCAGGATCACAGCTGATCCATCCTCGCAGTCCATCTCCTCTTCCAGGTTCCTCTCTGGCTTCCTCCTGTGTCCTCTGGGAAGGCAGCCCCCAGGTTCACCAGGAGCAGTCATCAGCACCTGGCTCCCCTGTGCAGGGCCTGTGGGCAGGCATTGTTAGGAGAGGGCCCCATACAGCCCTAGCAAGGGAAGGAAGAGGGTGAAATTGGAGGCGGAAATACACTGCAAGACACAGGGAGGTGGGTCACGAGGACTTGGGCCCTCAGGGCATCAGAGTTGTCAGGTGAGGCCAGACAGGGAGCAGCCTTGCCCGTCCAGCCCTGGCTCCCGTAGTCAAGTGGTCACTCCCACATCTCCTGGCGCCACCTGCGTGCCAGGTGGGCTCCATGAGGAGAAGCCAGGGGCAGGAAGTGAACAGGGTTCCCCCAGACCTGTTCCCACAGTGGCAGCAGGGACCCGGGGCACAGGGCACAGGAGACATTGGGCATACCAGTCCCCCACGACATTCCTTCCCTGCAGGGGCAGAGATGGTAATAAGCGAGTGGGCAGGCCCTTGCAGTTGAGTCTGGGTCCTGGGAACCGGGCCTCAGCCAGCAGGGGAGGCCGTGGAGAGCAGCTGGAGGCAGGGTGGGGATGGGGGAGGCCACCTTGCCTCCACTGACTCATGGAGGCAGTACACACTCCTCTCTGAAGCCATGGAAGACCCCAGATCTGTGCCCTACAGTCACCAGCTGACCCCCAGCTGGTGGTGGTGGGGTTCCTGACCAGCCCTCCCAAATGAGTGCAAACTGGGTGTGAGATGATGAAAACATCCATTTATTCTGTACCTGCTGTGAGGCTGGGGCGCCTTCTGTGGTATTTTATTGACTGTCTGGGATCCTGCAGGGCAAGCATGTGTGGGCCCCATTTTTGAGGAGGACCCCAGGGCTCAGGGGGATTGGCATCAGCAAAAGCCACGCAGCAGGTGTGAGGGTCGGAATGCAGGGCTGTCCACGCCCCCGTTAGCCAGGCCCAGGTCGCCTTGCTTTCATGTGCTCTGTCGACACCCGGCCAGGACCCCAGGAGAGGGAGTACCCTGCAGGAAGACTTGCAGGGGCCCTGCCATGGTGTGCGAGTGTGTGAGCGTGTACATGTGGGACAAGGAAGAGCCACACACCCTCAGAACTGCCTGCTTTGGTTCTCATTCAAACCTACGCAGGGAAAAATACAACCAGGATGCCCAGTTAAACTTGCACTCGGATGTCAGATAAACAGATATTGCATACAATATACTTATACAACAAATTATTTGTGTTTATCTCGAATTCACATTTAACTGGGTGTTCTGAATCTTACCACTGGCTCTCATGGGCTGTCAGCTGGTCTGTTTCTCACATTAAATACCATTAAATACCATGTTTTAAACATTTAGAGGGGTTTCTGTATACCTAGTGGGATGCTGAGTTATACTCAGGGAAAATAACCTGGACAGAAATACACTAAATTGTTAATAGCCCTTGTCTCTGGTTAGTGGGCTTACAGATGATTTTGCTCCCTTATTTATACTTTTCTATATTTTCTAATTTTTTCAGCTTACATCTACTTCACAGAAAATATTTTAATGACTCCAGTAACAATTATTCTCTCCTCCTT